>PVJS01018412.1:0-34907 GCA_004027185.1 Glis glis | reverse complement strand
AGGAGGAGGAGGAGGAGGAGGAGGAGGAGGAGGAGGGGGAGCGATTACTCTGGCATGCATGCATCTGTGTGTGCACCGACACTATAGCCACACACCATATGGTTCAGATGGTTGTCCTGCCTCCTGGGCCATCCGTTTTTGCTTAGAGACCTTCGGGTCTGTTCCTGTCCCCAAAGAGAGCTCTCTGCAATCGTCTGCAGCTGCGCTACCTGCCTTCAGCACTTGACCTTGACCCACTAATGCTGCCCTTCGGAAGATCAGCGCAGCATGGGAGATGCACCAATGGACTAATTACATACAAGGGAGGAAGGGTCTGTGCTCAGAGCGAGAACTCTTTTGAGGTTAGGGCCACCATAAGTGCTGGTGAAATGCTGATGCCTGGAGAAGGAGCTAATAATCCCCCTGTCATTTCCAGGCTACCAGAGACAGCAAGTCTAGCGAGCGTTAGAGCGGGGAGCTGTCATTCTAACGAGTGCGATGACTAGAGGTCCTCTTATTGGAGCGGCCAAGTGGAGTTGCGTGCATTTTTTTTTCTTTTTAATGTGGATGGGTCCCTGTTTTTATGGCCGTGCTTGTTTCATCTTTCTGAGAACTCACTTGGTGTATTGGCACAGCTGGGTGTGACAGAATGAAAATGACTAGGAATATTTTTTCCCCTTCAAATGCAAAGCCTCCCGTCCTCCGTCCTAGGCTATCTGTCAGAGGTACATAGTGCAGCCTCACTTGCTGTTGGTGAGGGAATGAATTGGATTTGTTTGCAGCTTCTTGGCACGTCTTTCTCAAAATGTTAGCAATTTATGAGCTGCCTAGCAGGCATTTGGTATAGTGGTAGACTACCATTTGTTTTTCTATGGCAAAAAAAAAGATTCAACACTATTTTTTAATAGCAAAATTAGAACTGCATTCAAATAGAAAGGTGTAATGATTTTGTCCCAGTGAGTGGCATGATAATGCTTAGTGTATGATCTTTCACTAATGTAGCCATATCCTGTTCAGTGGTGGGGTTTGAGCCATGGGTGAGTTCTCTATCTAGTTCATTGCTTTTCTTAGTTTGTATTTATCCTGAATTTGAAAGAATTAACTTATAAGACTTTGGCAATGAAAGGTGGCTCCAGATAACTGAATAGAACATGTACTTATATTGCAGAGCACTCTCTCACAGTGTTACTATCATCATCATTGTTGTTGTTGTTATTATTATAATTATTGTTATTATTATTATCATTTTGGTGTGTGGTCCTAGAGACTGAACATAGGGGCTCTACCTCTGAGCTACACCCCCAGTCCTTTATTATTATTATTATTTTAAATTTTTGAACAGGGTCTTTCTAAGTTTCTGAGGCTGGTCTCCAACCTGTGATCTTCCTGTCTCAGTCTCCCAAGTACTGGGATCACAGGCATGTGCCACCACGCCCAGTTCACTATAGTCTTGATGCCCATCAACCCTGATATGCATTAGCAGGTCTTACTGTGGAAATCTGGGTCTTTCAACAAGGAAGATGATGGTGAATTAATTCCTTATTAATTGCTCTTTGGTTGTATTTGTAAATTTTCTTCTAATTTTGTCATAACATTTAGATATGGTTTTAAATATACCCATTAAATTCACATATATCTCTCTTAAAAGAGAAGAAAATCATCTTAGAAAATTGCCACTTCTAGGGATGGAGTTATCTGCAATTTGTTTCTTAAAAATCCTGATGTCAGCTGGGCATGGTGGTGCATGTCTGCAATCCCAGTACTTGAGAGGCTGAGACAGGAGGACTGCAGGTTGGAAGCCAGCCTCAGCAACTTAGTGAGGCTCTCAGTAACTTAGTAAGACCCTGTTTGAAATAAATAAATAAATAAATAAATAAATAAATAAAAGAAAAAATAGGGCTGGGGGTGTAGCTTGGAGGTAGAATACCCCTGGGTTCAATCCCCAGCATCACATACACACACACACAAATCCTGATGTCTTATCCCCAGTGTTAAAAATATAGTATTTCAGCTCTCATAATATGTTCAGGCTGCTTGTGATACTGAACATAAACTGTGATATGTAACTTGAGCAGCATAGTTGAAATGATAAGTTATAAAAATGGTCTCTACTGGCATCCAGTGTCATGAAGCAAAAAAACAAAAACAAAGAAAAATACATATGTCTATTTTATCATCCACTAAAGAAGCCCGTGCAAGCCCCTTTCCCCTTGACATTCAGAGTGTTATGGTGAGTCAAAGCATAAAAGATTTGCTATCCATTCTTTACTCGGCATGCTGAAAAACTCTACACTTAGTGACCACAATTTGATTTGATATACAACTTTCATCTTAAATCAAGATCAGAGCTTAAATGCTCTCTATAGTGCCAATGAGTCCCATGGGGGCAGGGAGGGGTGTTCCAGGTCTAGCCTGCTTGTACCAGAGGCAGATGGGAGGTAGGGCTGGCCCCAGTGACACTGCTCCAATGGCACCCTGCCTAGTTCAGCAGACCTCCCAACGACACACAGACGCACAAGCTATATAAATCCTTGCTGTTCGTGTTGCCGAGGCTCTGTAACTGTTTGTTACGCAGCAGTAGCTGACCAGAATACCATATTTCTATTGTTACTCCCTAGAGTCTATTTTCACACAGCGGCAGAGCGTTTCAGAGAGAAGATTTTGTCAGCTACTTATTACCCTTGGAGTGGCTGCCATTTGTTCTTATTTCACTAAGAATGGAACCAAAGTCTTTACAGGAACCTACCTGAACCACCTCTCCATCGACTTGTTTCCACTCTGACTTCATCTTCTAGAACTCTCCCCTTGGTCCTGCTGTTATAACCACACTTGTTTCCCTGATGTCCTGGAATGTTCCAGACAGGTCTGGAAGTCTCTCCCCTCAGACATGGTTCTCATCTCATTTTGTCAGTTCTTTGCTCAAATGCCACCTTCGCACCAGACGCCTACCCTGGTCACTCTACTGAAAATTCCAACCTCCACGTTAACTCCTCATCCTATTCTCAACCTCCTTTACAGTGCTCACCCTTGCTCTCGCCACGGGGCTATGACCTGGTAATATACTATATAATATACTTACCTACTATACTATACAATATACTATATAATCTACTTGCCTACCTAATATACTTACCTGCTAAATATGAGGTTTTTGTGGGCAGGAGCAGTGCCTGGATATTAGAGGCACTCACTAAACATTTGTTGAATAAATAAAGGTCAAAAGGTTTACTGGTGACCTTTATTTATTTACTAGTGACCACTAAGATTCTCTGACAAAAGTGGTGTGTGGATGAGCACTTCTGTTTGCCTATTTGCCTAGCAAAGGCCTTCCTGGCCACTCTAATAGTATTTTTTTTTAGTATGTTCTTAACACACCTTTCCTGATCTACCTCATCAGGCACAAAACAATCATTTTCAAAATGGAAAGTCTTTTCTGCAGCGAGGGCTTTCAACAACAAGAACAAAAAACAGAGTGCAGTTTCACTGCACTGATCTTGCGTAAGCCAAGAGTTGACTTACATTCTATTCATTGATGGTATTGTCCCGGTGAAAAGCGGAATACTAACTAGCAAACACACACGCTCAGAAAGGCTTTCCATCATAAAAAAAATCATGTCCTAGAGTTTGTTCTTTTTAGGTTTAACGAACTATTTGGCAAAAATATAGTTTGACCCATTTTTTGCTGTTTGTTATACATCTCTGAATGAACTCCTGTGGCTTAGGACTCTGCTTCAATTATGGGCCGAATCTGCCAGTTTTGTCCTGAAAAGTATTATCTTTCACTTGCTCTAGAAAAATTAAAGGGTCTTATCAGGAAGGTAAATGTCCTCTGTGCTTTGAAGATGGAGGTAAAACTTTATTAACTTCATGCCCACCTCTGACATGCTTCACACAGATGAAGTCCTGAGCGAGAGAGGGGAGAAGTAGTAACACCCAGGTTCAGATACTTATGTGCAGCTGTCGACTTGTGCATTTACCCGTCTGGCCACCAGAATCATCACTTATGTCCTCACTGGGGACTTGTTTGTTACTCGTATGTATGCCATTCTGAACTGTCATTGTGTGTGTGTGTGTGTGTGTGTGTGTGTGTGTGTGTGGTACTGGGGATTGAACGCAAAGGCATTCTACCTCTGAGCTATACCCTCAGATCTTTTCAATTTTTTCTTGTGAAACAGGGTCTTGCTAGGTTGTTGAGAGTCTTGCCAAGATGCTGAAGCTGGTCTTGAACCTGCGATCCTCCTATTTCAGCCTCCCATGTACTGGAATTACAGGCATGTGCCACCATGCCAGGTACCTGAATTGTCGTATTTATCTTACTATTTCCTTCTCTACTTTTATGCTTCGGGGAACTATGTTTGAGTCCTTGACCCATGTTTATGAATTGTGGTGACACAATACTAACAAGCAAAATGCGTATTTGATAAGTATAAACAGTGGCGCCCAAATAAGGTGAAAATACATTCATCAGGATGAGCGGAGCCCTGTTAACTGGAAGAGTAGCTGGGGCGCACAGACTGATCCCGTCCTTATCACACATGAACAAACTTTAAAACTAGAAGGATTCCTATGAAAATCTCTGTTAATACTACATTTTAAATGAGTGGCACGGCTGTGAACAAGATAGTTCGGTAGCTTTATCTCTGAAACTGCCAAACTGCCTGCAGACCCTTGACAGATAACCCAATTGCAAGCCTGATAAACACTGCTCTGGCCTCGGGCTGCTGGAAAGCTCCACCTGGGAGTTTTCTAGAAATGCAGACCCTCAGGTCCCACCCAGACTTTCTGAATCCTGCATTTTAATAAGATCCTCAGGGCATCCAAGTGCACATTAATGTTTGAGAGGCGCTGTTTTAAACATCCCTTTGGGCCCAAGATGGATAGCAGGAGGGCTGACTTACTCTCTTCAGAAAGAACAGCAGCAGGTCTTTAAGGAAGGAAATAAGTACCCGCTTAATTGGCAAATCCTGATCGAATCAATAATCAGCTCTCCATTTGTAGCTGGTGTAGACTGTGGGGTCAGGGTGGGGGGCAGGAGGTGGCTCTTGGTCCAGATTTCACTGGGACTTGAACATACTTAGGAGATTCATTGCCCAGGTGGATCGAGCCAGCGTTGAGACCGATTCTGCTGCAGTTATCATCTCTGGACCTGGTGTTAATGAAAAGCAGACAATTTGAAGTGACGTGTGTGGCGGATGATGTCGCGTGGTCACGGGGGCTTGGAGGGAGCAGTTATTTTTTCTTCCTTTGTTCAGGCAGCAGCTGTGGCTCCCTAAAATGATATCCCAAATGTGTGGCATGCCAAGGATTTAGAAATTGATGATTCACAGGTTTTGTGAGTTGCTGCTTTTGTAGCCGGACAGTGGTCTCAGCCATGCCTGTGCAGCCCGAGGGCTCAGAATTAGAATATTAATACTATCAGCATCCTCATTATTTTGTGTCCTCATTGCCTCAGAAAACAGGACAACGCTTCTGCTGTCGTAGCTGGCTCAAGTTCCTCCCTTCCTCTGCACCGTCCTCCCCAGTTTTGAAATCTTAGATAGCCCATCTCAAATACTGGCTCCTCTAGGAAGCCTGGGAGGAGTTTTCTGCAACCAGATGACATTTCTCCTTCCTGGAGAGTCCCTGGACTCTAGTGGTTCTAGACCTTGGCTGTGCATTGTCATCACCTGGGACGCCTTTAAAGAATCCTGACGTTCTGATCACAGTCCAGACCAATTAAGTCAGAATCTCTAGGATTGGGGCCCAGGCATCAGTAGTTTTTAAAGTTCTCCTTGTGGATCCATTGTAGAGCCAGAGTGGAGAACCAGTACTATAATACTTTCATTTTAGGACTCTTTTTTTTTTTTTGGCAGTACCGGGATTGAACCCAGGGGCATTCTACCTCCAAGCCACACCCCCAGCCCTATTTTTTATTCTTTATTTTTGAAACCGGGTCTCACTAAGTTGTGGAGGGCCTCACTAAGTAGCTGAGGCTGGCCGTGAACCCGGATCTTCAGGTCTCAGCCTCCCAAGTACTGGGATTACAAGTGTGCGCCACCACGCCCGGCCTGTCGGACTCTTCTTAAGCCTAACTCTGTTACGGATTACAGAAGAGACCGCCATTTTTACTTTATCCCTATGCCCAGATGGGAAGCTTCCAGAAGCCAGGGCGGTTTTCTCCCCTCTGTTTTCCCACAGAATCTAACATTAGGTGTTCGTGCATCGGCTTGGTGTTCTTGCACACCTCTCCTTCCAATCATTCACTCCACCGTGGGACCCTTGGGGCACCCTGATTAGAGGGCGTGTGTTTGCTGCTGTAAACGCTGCCACCATCATCTCCATTTCTGTGTTCAGAATAAGAGGAAATCAGATATCAATGCTCTGAAACCAGGAGAGCCAAAGATCTGGCCTTCTAGGGCCTTTGCCGTTAATCTAAGGATTATATTTAGCTAAAAACAGCGTGCTTAATGGTGTGAATGACTACAGACTTCCTTTTGTATGTCCAGAAAATTTTTGTTGGAATTACCTATTTTTTTTCCTTTTGGTGTTACTGGGGATTGAACCCAGGGGCATTCTACCTCTGAGTTACACCCCCAGCCCTATTTTATTTTTTGTTTTGGAACAGGGTTGGTCTAAGTTGCTGAGAGTCTTGCTAAGTTGCTGAGGCTGGCCTTGAACCTACAATCCTCCTGTCTCAGCCTCCCAAGTACTGACATTACAAGTGTGCGCCACCACACCCAGCCGGAATTATCTATTGCCGCATAACAAACCACCTACAAATCTAATGGCTTAACACACCAGCACATTTTTATTATTCTACACAGTTCCTGAGGATCAGGAATCTGGGGACAGCTTGACCAGGTGGCTCTGGCTTGGGGTGTCCCATGAAGCTGCAGTGAAGACGGCAACAGAGACTGTGGTCAGCTGAAGGCCTGGCCCTGGTGCAGAGTTTGTGTCCATGGTGGCTTACTCACATGGCTGACGAGTTGGAGCTGGACAAACAGGCCTCATTGCCCTGCCACACGAGCTTCTCCACAGGACTGCTTGAACTTCTTTACAACATGACAGCTGATTTCCCCCCAGAGCGAAGATCGGTGAAGGCAGAAGTGAAAGTGTTTTATGATTAGGAATCATCGCCTTCACAATATCCTGTTGGCCACACAGGTTAATTTCAGAGAAGACAACACAAAGGACTTAATTTTTGTTCTCGACCTGAGCTGTCAATTCAATGTTCCTGCTTACCGGGAGTGGTGACCCATGTCTGTACTCCCAGTACTTGGGAAGCTGAGACAGGAGGATCGCAGGTTCAAGGTCAGCCTCAGAAACATAGCGAGACTCTCAGTAACCTAGCGAGACCCTGTTTCAAAAAAAAAAAAATGGCTGGGGATGTAGCTCGGAGGTACAATGCCCCTGGGTTCAGTCCCCAGTACCATACACAGACACAAAATTTTCCTGCGTGGGCCTTTGCAGGATGGGCATGTGCTATTGGCTGGCCAACCCAACAGCTCTGCCTTTGGGTGAATATGATTGGAGCGAAGGTGGTCATGTGACTCAAACTGGCCAATCATCGTATCCCTAGGATTTTACTGGAGCAATTGGGAGAAGGCTACTGTCAGGGTTTGGGATTACTGGCCATAAGAATAATGACAGCCCAGGGGTGCTGGTGGGCCTCTTTGTCATTGCATCAGGCCTGCTGAGAAGGAGGTCAAAATGGAGAACAGAGAGGGCAGAGAGAGAGGCAGCATCGTGATGGCCTGGTCTGGGCCCTAAGCTCCCAAACCAACCTCTGGACTAAGGCAAGAGGAGACATTTTCTTCAGCTGGATTGATGTGCATTTCTGCCTCTTGGTACCAAATGAGCTTTGACTAACCCAGAGCCTGGAATTCCGGAGCCTTCCCGCTCGCTCTGGGCCACTGTCTTTTGCTATGTATATGGCCGTTCTCTGATTTCTAGTCTGACTACCATAAACCTCATACAGCTGGATTGCATCTGCCTGGTCCCCTGTCCAATGTTGGCACATTAAGAATTCTCAGTGCATATTGACAGACTTATACTAATTTCTCTGGCAGCCTGGCATAGCGGGAGGAAAATAGGGGTCTTTGGAGATATATACTATCTAGGGTTCGAAATTCCCCTCTGCAGTGGTGAGATCTTAGGTCAAAGGCTTAACATCTATCTCCTTGGTCCATGTTCATAAAGCAGGGCTGACTTTATTTTATTCTTTTGGTACTGGAAATTGAACCTAGGGGCATTCTATCTCTGAGCTACCCTACCCCCCAGGCCTTTTTATTTTTTATTTTAAGACAGGGTCTCGCTAAGTTGCTGAGGCTGTCTTTGAACCTGTGATCCTCCTGTCTTAGCCTCCCAAGTATTGGGATTACAGGCGTGTGCCACCACGCCCGGCTTAAAGCAAGGCTTATGGTGTGATATTTCCAGGATTGCTGTGAGGATGAAATGCGATATCATGCATGGAAAAATGAGCCCCACATCAAAGGCGCAACTAGTATTTCTTTCCTTTTCCTCCTTTTGTCATTTTTCCTTTTTTTTTTCCCCTTTCAAGAGAGAGAGCCAGGTACAATCGAGCTCTGCCTAGCCAAGATTTAATTCGGTTCTGTTCTGTTTAATCAGCATATCCTGATGCTTGCCATCTGCTGGCTGGAGAGAGTTTTGGAAACTGGGGTTGGGGGAGGGTGACTTGGTCGTTTCTCTCGACTGAGGGCTGCCTGCAGACCAAGCGTGGGTCTGGTGAGTAAGATTTTTGTATGGCTTTAGGTCACATTATGAAGTTGGGGCATTTGAATCGGATCCTTGCTGAGCTGTCCCTCCGCTGACCAGCCCCCAGGGAGGAGGATGCGAATGTGCAGAGAAACCACGGCTGTCGCGCTACAGCCAGATGCCCCAGTGTGTCCCTCGCCTGCAGGTGGCTCGGGAGCCCCCGCTCCTCCCCACTCACTGCTAATCAGTCCATGTGAGGAGGTGACACAGTGGACCACCATGTCTCTGAATTAATGTCCTTTCCAGACTCTGTCATTGCTCCTTCTGTCCCATCTTTATTGACCCCGTTAATGATGCTGACATTGGCAATTCCTGACCTTGATCGTCAGCCGTACATTGTAAGGGTTTCATAAATGTTTGTGGAGCAAGATGAATGACAGGTTGATGGAAAACATTTGAGAGGCCTGTGAACCTTCTGTATTAAATAGGTAAACTCCTAGTGCCCGGAACCGCCCCCACACCTAGCCTAGCAGCTGGCCTGCCATGAATAATGGATGCACTCCAACCCTTCTTCCTTAGTCCCATGACTATTTCAAGATTTTGCTTCGGGGCCATCTTTACGAGCATCGGTTCTCCTTGAACTATGCGGTAGACAGAGAAGGTGGGAGCCTGCACCACCACCATGAGTAAACCAGGCTGGAGCATGGAATGTGCTTTTAAGAAATAAATCCTGGCTGGGCGTGGTGGCACACGCTTGTAATCCCAGTACTTTGGGAGGTGGAGACCGGAGGATCCGGGTTCGCGGCCAGCCTCAGCTCTCTCTCTCTCTCTCTCTCTCTCTCTCTCTCCTTAGTGAGGCCCTCCGCAACTTCGTGAGACCTGGTTTCAAAATAAAAGTATAAAAAACAGGGCCGGGGATGTAGCGCGGAGGTAGAACGCCCCTGCGTTCAATCCCCGGTACCGCAAAAAAAGAAATAAATCCTGGCTGGGTGTGGTGGTGCATGCTTGTAATCCCAGTACTTGGGAGGCTGAGACAGGAGGATCCGGGTTTGTGGCCAGCCTCAGCTACTTAGTGAGGCCCTCCGCAACTTAGTTTCAAAATAAAGAATAAAAAATAGGGCTGGGGTGTAGCTCAGAGGTAGAATGCCCCTGGGTTCCATCCCCAGTACTGCAAAAAAAAAAAAAAAAAAATAGAAATAAATAAATTCGGGAAGTGCTCCTTCTAAAAATGTTTGAATTAGGTAAATAATCAACTTGCTTCATCTACTTTTGTGGACATGTGGACATGATTATTATAGCCTTTGTCCTTCTGTTGCAGTCTGGGGGAGGGAAAGAGGGAGGAAGGGAGGGAGGGAGAGAGATTCATTGTGAGGAGTTGATGGCTTCTGTGATGGTGAGGGCTGACTAGACAGGTTTGCCATCGGGGGACGGGCATCAGAAAGGACGGCTGGACCACTCTGGCTGGAGTGGAAGCTGCTGTCCACAGGTGGGATTTCTTCTTCCCAGAAACCTCTGTTCTGTTCTTGAGGTCTCTCAACCGATTGAATCAGGGCCACCCTGATAATCTAGCATGATCTTATTTACTTAAAGTCCACTATTTATGAACATGAATCATAGGTACAAAATATACCTTTACGGCAACAACTAGATCAGTATTTGATTGAATAGTGAGGACTATAACCTAGCTCAATGGACACATAAAACTGGCCATGAACGTCCATCCTTGTCAACTGGACACCCAGACACGTTTCCTTAAAAACATATTTGGTCTCTGAATAGACACAATAACAAAGTCATACTTCTTCCTAATGCTGCAGAGATCTTGCACACAACTGACGATGTGCTAACCCTTTCCCCAGAAGAGAATGCAAAGTTTGGGCATCATTTTTTTTCTTTTACTTCAATTTCTTACAACTTATTACTGTGATAAAAAGTTAACTATCAAGAATATATCTTATGTTAGATGATACTGTCATAAGAGAGAGAAGAAAAATACTTGCTTAGCATTTATATTTATTTTCATAAAAAATACAAAAATAATCATAAGTTCTTGTTTCTGCAACTATTCATGCTGTTGAAATTTATTTTCTGTTTTGGTGCTTGAACCCAGGGGCATTCTACCTCCAAGCTACACCCCCAGCCCTTTATATGTTTTGTTTTGAAACAAAGACTCACTAATTTGCTGAGAGCCTCACTACATTGCTGAGGCTGTCCTCGAACCTGTGATCCTCCTATCTCAGCCTCCCAAGTACTGGTATTACAGACATGTGCCACCACACCTGACTCAAAATTTATAATTACCTTCTTCTACTACCCATTCCTTTGTTCTCAGAAAGCACCTCAGTTAGTTGCGGTTCTAGGGCTCATAGAATAACCCCAAACATCATGCCCCAAGGGTCTGGGCTATTAGTAGCTTTTCCTGAATTGGATTATTATACTTTCCATTGGCTTTGATCATAGGACATGGCACTATTAAGAAATGCCCTAAGGGCTCTTCATTATTTTAGACATACTCTTACCTCCATCATGTAGTAACCCAATTCCTCTTTGACACTCGGGTTCAGTAACCCCAACCAGTGCAGCAACACCCTTCTTTGTCTATTGATTCAGATACATGAGGACTCTAGACTGGCCTGGCAGCAATCCCAGCTTCTAGCTTACTGGGATCAATGTTGTGTCTCTGGGTGGACATATTCCTCTATTTAGAATTAAGACCTCTAGACCAACAGAACATAAGATGCTGGGGACAGGAAGAAGCATTTTTGCTAGTAGATTGCTTTGGGTAACACTGAGTCGTGCTGCCCCCATTTTCGCTCTCTGGATTCTTGCATTCATTAATCCTAGCTATGGGAATAACAACACCATATATCGGATGCTGATTCAGAACATCTATAGCCTCCTGGAGGATATTGCCTCAGCCCTGCAAGGTTTTGCCATCTAGCCGACACTGTAATTGAGCCTTCAAAAGGCCATTCTATTGTTCTACCAAGTCGGCCACGTTAGGATGAGGGGAACTTGGTACGACCAATGAATCCCATGAGCATGGGAGCCCACTGTTACACTTCGTTTGCTGTGAAGTGAGTTTCTTGATGAGAAGCAAAGCTGTGTGGATACCATGATGGTGGAAAAGGCATTCTGTAAGGTTGCAGATGGTAGTTTTTGTAGAACCATTGCAGGAAAGGCAAGCTAATATCCAATAAGTATCTATTCTGATAAAAAACAGAGTACTGTCCTTTCCATGATGGAAGTGATCCAAGTAATCAAGCGGTGAATGGTACCATATTGGGGATTAGAGTTGGTCTCTGCGTCTGGCAGATTGGACACTTTGCCATGATTGTGGCTGGGTTGGTGCTGGTGAGTGAAAGTCCATGTTGCCAAGCCCTGTGTAACCTCCATCCCTGCTACCATGGCCACTTTGTTCATGACACCATTGGGCAGACCAGTGGCTGGAGGAAGAGGCTGGCTGGTTCCACAGAATGAGTCATTCTATTCACCTGATTATTATAATCCATCTCTGCGGAGGTCATTATTATTTGGTGAGCATTCACACGAACATAAATATCTTCACATCCTTTGCACATTTAGGGAAGTCTGTCCACACACCTCTTTCTCAGACCTCATTGTCTCTAATCGTCTAATCATGATCTTTCTAATTCCTGAGTATCCAGCCAATCTTATGGCCGCAGCCCATGAGTTAGTATAGACTCTTACTTTTGGATGTTTCTCTCTTCCAACCAAATGAATAGCCAGGTGCACAGCTCATTGGGAGGATTTGCCATCACCTCTGCCCTTTGGAGGTGTTCTGGAAAGAACTGAAGTGCTACCATTTTCCACTTTGAGTGGTGGTGCCTGCATATCCTGCAGAGCCATCTGTAAACTGGGCCTGCCTTAGGCAAATGTTCACAAGGGCATTCCCTGTGAGACTGTAGGTGCAGGCTGGAAGACAGAAGGTGAAATAGTCAAGAGAGAACATGGACATTTGGACCATCTCCTCAAATAAATTAAAATGTGCCTTCATGCCTTGCATGATCTTTTAAATACCATTCTGCTTAATAATGGGAGCTTCTGTGTACACTCAACATTATGTCTTGTGGGTCAGATAATGCCCTTTCCATGATGGGCAGCGCAGGTCACATGGCAAACTTGGCTGTCCATGATTAAGTATTCAGTCTCTACTAAGACCCAGAAGAGTTATTTCTCAAAAGAGGAGTTGTTCTCTGCGAAGGACAGCAGGGTTCTGCTCTAAAACCCTCCGGGTCTGTGCTGTGCTTCAGCTACAGGGACCTATCACAGGTTCCAAACAGGGTCTCTGCCTGCCATTTCGCCTCCAAGCCCCATCAGATCTGTGGATCTTCCGGTCCAAGTGTCAGAGATGTTTGTACTGCATCTTGGTCTGTTGCTGAACCTTCTCTCATTCCCGGCCCCACTCAAACTTTTCAGGTCATACGGTGCATTGTTTCCTAGGGCTGTGACAAATTGTCACATACTAGGTGGCTTAAAACAATTGGAATTTATCCTCTCACAGTCCCAGAGTCCAGAAGTCTGACATCCAGGTGTTGGCTCCTTCTGGAGGTTTGAGGGAAATCTGTTCCACACCTTCCTCCTCGCTTCTGGTGGTTGCAGCAATCTGTGGCATTTGATGGCTTATAGCTGCGTCACTCCAGTCTCTGCCTCCGTTGTCACGTGGCCTTCTGCCCTGTGTGTCTGTCTCTTCCCAAAAGGACACTAGTCACGAGAACCACCCTAATCCAGCATGATCTCATTTTAACTTGATTACATCTGCAATGACCCTATTTCCAAATAAAGTCACATTCATCGGTCCCATGTCTTTTTTTGGGGGGGGCGGTTACAATTCAACCTTGGTGAATGAGCTGGAGTAGCAAAAAGGCAATATGGCCAGGCGTGGTGGCACAGTAATCCCAGTACTTGGGAGGCTAACACAGGAGGATTGCAGGTTCAAGGACAGTCTCAGCAACTTAGTGAGAATCTGTTTCAAAATGAAAAAAATAAAATAGGGCTGGGGGTGTAGCTCAGAGGTAGAATGCCCCTGGGTTCAATCCCCAGTACCACGAAAGAAAGAAAGAAAGAAAGAAAGAAAGAAAGAAAGAAAGGAAGGAAGGAAGGAAGGAAGGAATATGTTTCCTCTAAAATCCAAAACCACCATCCCAGTACTTAGGAGGCTGATTTAGGAGGATTGTAGGTTTGAGGCCAGCCTCAGCAACTTAGCAAGACTCCCATAAACTTAGCAAGACCCTGTTTTAAAATAAAAAAAATACAAAAGGGATAAAGGGCTGGGGGTATAGCTCAAAGGTAGAATGCCCTTGGGTTCCCAGTACAAAAAAAAAATTCAAAGCCACCATACAATGTGATTTATTTATTTATGTTTTTATTTATTTTGTAGAAGGGGCCAAATGTAGTACCTCATCCCTCATGTTAGCGGGGCCATCTCAGCATGCCTGGCAGTACTGGATCCGGCGATCTCACTGGGGTTGAAGGCCCCTACATTTTTGTCAGCTTTATTTCTAAACCGCTGATGAGCAAAGCCTTACCATGATGTCTACGGTAATAGCTACCTCTTACTCAGTCCAAATATCATCAACACAGCAGGCCAGCATGACATCCGGAGGATGGAAAGGTGATCAGACCAGTCCCTGAGGACCACATCATGGCACAGGCCTGGAGAGTTGACATGCCACTGAAGTGGACCGTGATTGTGTTGCTGGCTTTCCAGCTGACAGCAAAGCAAACCACTTCTGGTGGTTTTACCAACAGGCATTGAAAAAAGGGGAAAGAAAAAGCATTTGGCAGATCAATAACAGCATCCTGGGTCCCAGGGGGTGTGTGTGAGCTGCTCCAGCTGACCATCGCAGCTGGGAGAGGCAGAGCAGGTGTCCAAGGGCACAATCGCCGGAACAGTAGAAATCGATGTTTCTCTGCATCCAGCCCCCTGTCCCAGGCAAATGCCGGATCTTCTTGGATTCACAGTAAGGGATGCTCCAGGGGGTGTCTGACAGGGGCATGTTCTGTCCAACCACTGAATTTAGCACTTTTCAGTTCTCCATGTTAGTACCTTTTTCCTCTTCCTGTCAGTGGTCCTCCTCAGGGTATGAATCAAAATCAGCTATGGTGCGTTTTGCAGAAAAACATGCTTTTCTTCCCAGACAGGATGGCAGAGTCCTCTTGCAGGGAGAGCATATCAGAATCTCTTTGCAGAAGAATGAGGAGGGTCATATGGCCCTTAAAACTCTTAATGGAGAGAAATGCACCAAGCGCTGTGTGCATGCATGTTGGCATCACTTTGAATCTTGCTATGATGTATGATTACATTGCACCAATAAAAGTAGATGTGTGCATTATGTATCTATATCTATATCTATCTATCGATCAATCTATATAAAATCTTCAGTGAACTTATGATGCACATCTCATTTCTCCAAAGATACATCTCCAGCCTAGAACTTTTAAACTATTATTATCATTATTATTATTATTATTATTATAATTATTATTATTTGCAGTGCTGGAGATTGAACCCAGGGCCTCCCACACGCTAGGCAAGTGCTCCACCGCTGAGCCACAGTCCTTCGCTTTATTTAAACTTTAGATGCACTTAATACCTGGGTATGTCCCGGCTGCTCTCTATAGGAACCTCAGGCTCAACATAATCAGAGCTGAATTCATTGGCTTTTCCCCAAACATGTTTCTTCTCTCCATTCCCTCTCAGTGGATGGAAGTGTCAATCAGTTATCATCTAAGCTGTAAACTTGGGGTCACTCTGTAGACCTCCAGCCTCTTGACCTTCCGTAGCCAATCAGTTCCCAACTCGGTCCATTCGCGGGCTGCGAGGCTCGTCTCGGACCTGTCTTCCTCTGCAGCCTCCCCGACACCGCCTTGGAGGGTCTCTCTTCGTCTCTCTTCCGGGCTATTGAAGTAGCATCCTAAGTGAGCTACTGCACTGACTCTAGCCCTTACCTGCACTCCATCTCCCCAGCACGCATGCGATCATCTGTCCTGACTAAAGTATTTCAACAGCTCCCCATTCTCACGGGGTTGCGGCCCAGACGCCTTCCTTTGTTCTACATTTCCAGCATTGCCTCTTATTCTCCCGTTTCCCACCTTCAAACACACAAGCAATCCAAATGGTAACCACATGGAATAACCTAGTTTCTCTGATGTGCCAGGCTGCTCCCCGCCCCTTTGTTTCTGCCCATGTTGTTCCCTTCAAACAGGAATGCCTTCGTGGAATCCTGGTGGCCTGGCCCTACCTCCCACTCCAAGCACTAGCGCTAGCACCAGCCAAGTGCTGGTAAACAGATAAACAAGCAGTTTATCTGCTTGGTAAACCCCCCTCATCTCTCATGACCTCACTCAGATGTAACCTCTTCTATGGTACTGCAGATGGAACCCAGGGGCATTCTACCTCTGAGCTACACCCCCAGCAATATTTTTTAATTTTTATTTTGAAACAGGTTCCCACTAGGTTGATGAAAGTCTCACTACTTGCTGAGGCTGTCCTCGAACCTGTGATCCTCCTGTCTCAGCCTGTAAGTTTCTCTTGACCACACCTCCCTCTCCCCCATCTTGAAGCCAAGGCCACTCTCAAAATACATTGTGTTTTCTTTTATATCTCTTCCTTGCCTTAGACAGATTTCAACAGCAGTATCTATATTATTTCACTCACTTCATACCTTTAAGTTTATTTTTAGCTGGGTATGGTAGTGCATGCCTGTAATCCCAGTGCTTGGGAGGCTGAGACAAGAGGATCTTAGGTTCAAGGACAGCCTCAGCAATTTAGCAAGACCCTGTTTCAAAACAAACAGACAAACAAACAAAAGGGCTGGGAGTGTAGCTCAAAGGTAGAATGCTCCTGGGTTCAATCCCCTGGGTTCAACCACACACACACACATACAAAATTATTTTAATAAGCAAGGAAATTATGATCAGAGTTTCATTATAAAAATTAAATAATAATACAGATAAACTAAAAGGCTCTCTCAAGCCAGCCCTTCTAATCCTATCGCCCTTTTTGGTTATCAGTCTGTTATCATTTTAGACTTTTTTTTCACTAACAGTATATCTTGGGCATATTTCCATCTGAATGCATGCAAAGAGACACATCTCTATACAAAGTGTAATCTTTGCAGAGTATTCCCTAGTATAGGTGTAGCTAACTCTTAGACTATTGATAGATATTTTGGGTTTTCCCTCAATATTTTGCACTAACATATAGTCACAATTAATATTTTATATCCCTCCTTATGCATAAATGCTAATTAAGTATCTTCTATATGGATACTGACAAGTAGAAATTCTGGATAGAAAATGTACATATTTAGTTCTGCATAGTCTTTACACAATTTTGTATTTGGTGGAGTTTTTTTCAAACTCCTTTTTATTGGTGCATTGTAATCATACATTATGATGAAGTTCAAGGGATAGACATACATGCACACAGCACTCGGTGAGCTTCCCCCAGCTCCCTACCCATTCCCTCCCCTTCCCTGTGCATGATGTTGAAATCGGCGTTGATAAATTTGTATATGTGCATAGTGTCAATTGAAGTATTTCCTTCATCAAATCTCCCTCCTCCCACCCGTCCCCCTCCTCTAAATCCCCCCCGTCACTCCATTGGGTTTTCTCCTCCTTTGTCTGGAGTCCCTTTTGTATCCCAATTTCTCTCTAGCTTCCACATATGAGGAAAACATAATATCCTTCATTTTTTGTGACTGGCTTATCTCACTTATAATATTCTCTAGTTCCATTCATTTTCCTGCAAATGATGTAATCTTGTTCTTCTTTATGGCTGAGTATAATTCCATTGCGTGTATATCCCATAATTTCGTAATCCATTCATCTGTTGATGGACACCTAGACTGGTTCCATAATTTGGCTATTGTGAATTGTGCTGCTATAAACATGGATATGCATGTATCATTATAATATTCTGGTTTCAGTCTCTTTGGAAAGATACCCAGGAGTGGTATAGCTGGGTCATAGGGTGGCTCCATTCCCAGTCTTCTGAGGAATCTCCACACTGATCTCTGTAGCGGCTACAGTAATTTGCAATCCCACCAACAGTGTATAAGAGTTCTTATTTCCCCACATCCTTACCAGCATTTATTATTGTTTGTATTTTTGATGATTGCCATTCTAATTTGGATTAGGTGGAACCTCAGTACAATTTTGATTTGTAGCTCTCTGATTGCTAATGATGTTGAACTTTTTAAAATGTATTTATTGGCCATCTGTATTTCTTCTTTCTTTTCTCAAGCATTGGTAAGAGTTCTTTGTATATTGAGGAATCATTCTTAGTCTAATACATCTACACATCAAAAAGTATATGCATGTCTTTTCTCTCCCAGTGTATTTCTTGTTTTTAAACTTGTCTTATTGTGTGTTTTATCATAAGAAGCTTCATATTTTTAAGTAGTCAAATTTACCATTCTGTTTTTAACTTGTGTCTTTCTTGGGAAGACTATCCATATGCCGAGGTTGTTAGCATATTTTCAAGAAATTATTTACTTTTTACTATACTATAGTTTTGCCTTTATGCTTAGTTATTTAAGTTGCTTGGAAATTAGCTTGACACATTAGGATATTATCTAATTTTCTTTTTTTTTCAAATTGAAAGCCAATTGGCTCATTTATCTCTAACCCAAAATGAAATGCCTTTTTTTTTTATGAACTTAATGTCTAAATGTATTCATGAGCCTGTTTCTGTACTTTGTATTAGATTTCCTTGGTCTTGTTGCTTGTTTCTGGGTCAATACTACACTGTATTAGACACTATTGCTGTATCATATGTTTTGGTATCTAATAGGAAATCATTTTCTTGAGCTGTGTTCTACTAGATATCTGATGGGTGGACCGAGTCATAGTTGTTGAATTTCAAGACTTTTCACAGAGTTTGCATTCCTGTGCATCAAATGGTGTAAATGATTCAACTCAGAAGCTATTGGTGCTTCTTTGTATTCTCAAGGTCTCAAAACAATTTTTCTGGGTTTTACTCCATTTTCTATTGTAACTCAGTTCTTGAATTAGTTTACAGAAATCATATTACTATTTAATTTTTAAATTGGTGTTTAATTTGGTTTTGCAAAAAAATAATGCATATATAATATACAAAGCTTAAAAGAGATGGAAATTTTAAGTCACCTCCTGAGTTTTAAGAGACAACTGTTCTACCAGTTTCTTCTTTTTTAACCTGCCAGGATGGTAGCGCAGCAGGCATCCTATTCTGTACTCTGTTGCTCTTATTTAACAATGGATCTTGGAAATTTTTCCATATCAGAACACATGATGCTGTTTATGAGATGGCTGTCATGATTTATCTAACCAGGATGGTAATTCAGTTATTTTAATCAATACTTTTAGTCTACCCAGCTTCTCACCTACCTAGAATTAAAGTTCTGCACATGATATTGGTAGGTCAAAGGGTATTTACATTTTGAGCTTTGACTTATATTAAGTTGCTCTCTAAGAAGCTTCTAGAAACTTCATGATGAATGAGGCCCTGGAGACACTTGCTTCAGACTTGTACAGATATGCCGGGCTTCATGGGGAACACCGCAGAGGCTTTAACTGGACCCCTGACAGTGAGTGGAACTTGTGTGTGGTGTGTGTGTGTGTGTGTGTGTGTGTGTGTGTGTGTATGCACATGTGCACACCCATGAATGTATGTGAGATGTACACATGGCAAGAAGTTCAAGGAAGACCCACAGGTCAGTTAATTAATTAGGGTCCCATTTAAAGCTCTAATAATGAATATTAGTAGTTTGAATAAAGCTCCTTTGCCTTTATTATTCATTAGAAGCTAGCAGTAAATAACAGGTTTGAATTTCACAGTCCCGAGGCTTCTAATCAAAGCACAGAGCATTTCTTGAGATCACAAATTATCCTTCACAACAGGAGCATAATGGGGATTTGGGTCTATGAATTGCTAAGTGGGACGCAGGCCTCTGATAGGCGTTGGACTGATTTAGAGGGAAGAAGGCTGGTGATCACATCTTGAGGCCAGAACGCTGTCTTACAGATTGGGTGATGTCATGGTTTGGGTATGAAATGTCCCCTAGAGAAGCTCACGTGTTGGAAATGTGTCAATGTTCAGAGGTGAAAGAAATGAATCACGAAGGCTCTAACCTCATCAGTGGGTTAATCATTTGGGACTACTGGGTAATGGCGGTAGGCAGGTAGGGTGTGGCTGGAGAAAGTAGATTGCTACAGGGCGTGGCCTTGGACTCTATCTGTCCTGGTCCCTTCCCTTCTCTCTCTGCTTCTGTCTTCCATGAGCAGAGCAATTTTCCTCGGCTACACCCTGCTCCATGGAGCTTCTGCCTTGGAGCTGGCTGATCATGGACTGAACCTCTGAACCCATGAGCCAAATAAACCTTTCCTCCTTTAAGTTGTTCTTGTCAGGTGTTTTGGTCACAGAGATAAAAGAAAAAAGCTAACTAAAAAGGTGGGGCACAATTTCCTTAAACTCTTGGTATCATATCTACCTGGGGCCAGCCTGGGTAAATAGTAGTACCCCATTCCCCTTGCTGGCAGTGAGATGATGTTTAGTCAGAGAGAGGTTTTGTTTCTAAGCAGGAAGAGGGCTTTGCCCGGGAGGCAGAAGCCTATGTTTGCTGTGTCCCCTTAGTGAGTTGGTACTAGTTTTAGACTGTGTACCCCCCTCCTCACCTATCTCATTTCTATCTCTCCCTTCTCTCCACTCTGCCTTTATTTGGGGGGTATCTCTTTTCCTGTTGTGTCTTTGTTCATACAAAGCAAACACCAAGTGATCATCTTTCTTTGACATGATGGGTATAGAAATAAGATGAATCCTTATCTTCTACTTTACTTCCTTTTTTTCCCTTCAGGGTCACCTCCCTCTATTTTTGCAGCTCTTCACAAATTCTGGTTGCCTCCAGTGGGAAAGGAGGACGCTGTGCCTCTCTGCCTAACTTGGTTCTCCTTCTCTAGGCCATCCTCCTAGTCCTGCACCATTTTCTTCCTTTCTCCAATGACTTGTACCAGACCCTCTTACTGTTCCAGGACCCCAGGACCCTTGCATCTCCCTTATGTTGTCTTCCAGTCCTTCCTTCCCCCAGCACTCTGAGTACAAAAGCTTAGAACTGCCAATGAGCCCGGGCCGAGAAGATGCCTTTAAATAAAGCATTAGGTGACACAATCATACTTTATAACAAAATTTTATTAGGAGTAAGTCAAATTAGAAAACCTCATGCTGCCTCACCTGCTGTATTTACCTGGAATGACAAGATTATACTTGGTTGTATATAAAACAATTTGTGCCTCAGGTTCTACTACTTGGAAAGCAAGAAAATCGATCTGCATAGCATTGTGCCCGACACCTCCACGGGTCATGTTTAAGGCCCACCACATGGTCAGCAAAGCATGTTAGCTTTAAGCTTTGGGCCCCAGGAAGACGTCATTCCCTGCCTCCCTCAAACGCAGACGCATCATAGCCTGGGTACCTGAGACTGGAGGCTGCTCTTTGGAGTCTAACATTAACATCTGCATTTCGAGAGAAGCTAGGTTTGAGGTATCTTATGGCTTCAAAGGCACAGGTCATGCAGCTGAACTAAAAGCTATTGTGTACATCTCTCCAATGTGGGCATGAGCCACACCTCGTAAGGGGGAGTCCTGGTGCCTGTCCTGGCTCCTCGGTGTGACCCACGTCATCAGCCCTGCTCCCGTTGCCCCTGTTCCTCCGCTGCTCACCAGCGGTGATGCCGGAACAGGCGCAGGTCTGGGGACAGGTCAGGGCCCCCGGGCAGCCTCTTGTCATGCACCGAGCAGCACATGCTGCGGGATCTTATTACCCAGCAGACAGAGGGGACCCTCCGCAAAGCCAAGGAGGCTCCAGTGCAAGCCGGGACCGAAGGCTCATTCTTTGGGCGAAGCATGGTATGTGGAAAGGAAGCCAGCTTTCCCGGGAAGGGGCCTACCACGCTGGGAAGCGGCACTGCGTTTGGCCTAGGCACACCCAGCGGGAAGCAGCCCTCCTCCAGAGAGAGAAGCAGCGCGGACAGGGGGCTGGCAAGAGCAGCAGGTCCCCGGACTGCATGAGGGTCTGTGAGGCCGTCAACAAGGGTGCTGGGCTCCCCACGCAATAACCCTGGGGTCACTTAGGACAAGTGGCAGTTGAACCCTAATAGTATAAACCTTATCATACAATCCACAACTGGATATCCCTTCAGTGTAGGCACAAAGTGTTTACTCTCAGAAGCTCTTTTTCATATATATATATAATATATATATATATATATACACACACACATATATATGTATATGTATATATATGAGTACATATTTTTTTGTACTGGGTATTGAATCCAGGGGCATTCTACCTCTGAGTCATACCCCCAGCCCTATTTTATTTTATTTTTTTATTTTGAAACAGGGTCTTGCTAGGTTGCTGAGGGTCTCTCTAAGTTGCTGAGTCTGGCCTCGAACTTGTGATCCTCCAGTCTCAGCTTCTCAAGTACTGGGATTATAGGCACACACCATCATGGTCTGCTTCTTTTTCATATTTTAATCTCTCCCTAATGAAGAGAATAGAATCCAGAGTCCAAGCAAAGGGCCTGGAGAGCAGAAGGCCCCTGCCGACCCAGCTCATCTGCTTCATCCTGACAACAGCCTTGCTTCTTCACCCCCGCCCCCATCCTGTAATAAACATAGCTGCTGACAGACAATTAAATTCCATTGCATAATATAGAGGGCTGATAATAAATTCTCATTTCTGTAGGCACCGGAGGATACACTGATAAGGCGCTGATTCTCTCCAATTTATGCTCTTAATACACTTTCCAGCCTCTCCCCTACGCTGCCTCATCAGCTTGGCTGGCAGTCCTCAGAGAGCCTCGCATTACCAGTGATTACATCTGCAGTCTTCACGCCCATCAGTTCATCTGGGATCGACCCGGGGCCTGCTCAAGCTTGAGTTCGTAACCTCCCAGGCCGAGGTCTCCCTCGTAAATGTTTTCCTTGCTTGGAGTCTGGGGTGATGTTTTCTGGTCCAGACCTGGCCTTGCGGGGGGACTGCAGGGCGTGGGGCTCTGCTCCTGGAAATGTATGGCCAGCTCGTCCTGGTTCACGATGCATTCCACGTCGTCTTCTTTTAGCTGTTCCTGGTTTTGGAAAGACAGAAAGAAAGAGAGAGAGAGAGAGAGGGAGAGAGCGAGAGGTCATTTCATCATGAAGGCAGAAAACGAGAGCTGTCCCACAGTGTAAGAAAATAGAACGTTCCTTTTCTGGACTGCCCTGTTTCGCCTGGGCTGGTTTCTGCCGTGGGTGTGGCTCGGCATTTCTGCAAGTCAGCATTGAAAACTTGGCTCCCCGCAGGACTGCCAGGGCTCTCCAGGCCCCAGGCGAGAATTGTTAGAGAGCACAGGCCAATTAAGCACCTCCTGGCGGCTTCGGGAGTGCAAATGGAATTCCATGGCTATTTCCTCCACTGGTGCCCAGTGCGGTGGCCAGGAGTCAGGCATTGGCAGAATCCTGTGACCTCCAGGCAGGGAGGGAGTCTCATGTTGGCTTTGTAATGCTCTGCCTCTCACGAAATTCTCCAAACACTGTTTCTGTTGTGTTTTACCTTAATGGGTGCCTGCTCAGCTCATTTTTGGGGATGAGTATCACGAGGCTAGAAATGGTCGGAAATCACCGTAGCAGCTAATATCAGAACCGAACCAGATCTGGCCCACATGGTCTTTATCTTGCGGTTCCCATGAAGGAAAGACCTGAGACCTTGGCTCCGCTCCTTTGCTTTGGGGAAGGGCACATTGCATTACTTGTAGGAGGAGTGCTGGCTGGGTGACTGAGCCCCGGAGCTTCCCAACTTTAGCCGAGTCCAGGAGCACAAGGGAGCCTGTTAAAACAGAGATCGCGGGCCCAGCTCAAAGTTTCTGATATGATCCCCGAGATTGTGTTTTTCTAGCAAGTTCTAAGTAATGCTGAGGCTGCTGGTCTGGAGACCCACTTGAGAAACAGCCTCAGGCTGCTGGACCCCAAATATATCAGAGATGCATTTTTTTTACATTTCTGCAAAGGGGGCGGCCAGCTGGACAACCTCTACGGGCGCTTCCAACTCTGAGACTCTGCGCTTCTCCAGTTCCCCGGCGCTCTGATTTGCTGGTAATGATTCTAAGAGCTTCTCAGCAGTTTTTTCTCCCCACTCCCTTGAGCTATAAAGCTCAGGCCTAATAATCCAGACCTCAAAACACAGCAGTTTGTGAGGACACATGACTTCCTTTTACATTTTCGAAGTTCATTTTATGGTGAAAAAAATATTGGTCACAATAAAAAAAAATTGCATGTTTAAAAGAAGAATAAGCCAAGCTCAGCAACAACTGGAAAGAGAAGAGAAATACTTCTTGGCGCAGTGAATTGAAAAAAATGCTTCCTCCTCAAGCCGGGGAGTAACCGTTGAGGTTCCTGGGCTCATCCATGTTCACCAAGCTTGTCCCACCCGGGCTGTTTACTCACCCCGTAGGCCTGCGGACTGGTGAGCAGCCTGGAAATTGGACCACACCATTCAGGGAGCGTTGTGGTCAGCGGAGGACCAGAGTGGGTTAAAATTGGTTTCAGATATCTGGGAAGCCTGTTAAGGAACACTTGTCAAAAGCGAGTTAGGCTTTCGTTTCTCACACAGCACAAACCTTTGCATGCTGGCAAAGAGACAGTTATGTTCACCTTTAAATCTCCAACTCCCTCATTTAGGAGGCAATTTGGCCTGCAGAAATTGCTGTTTATAATCTTTGCTCCACACGCATTTCCAGCTCTCCGGATGGCCTTTAATCACAAAGAAATGGCGAATGGTCCATGCCATGCCAGAGAGAGGTGCAAATGTCCCTCTCCCCCTGCCCTCCCCCAGTCCTTGTCTCATCTGTTTAGAGAATGCATTCTTAAGAATTACCTTACACGAGAGCATACAAGATTGTGTTTTCTTAAAACTGCATACATACACACACGCACACAGCTTAAGCCACCAGTCATTTTCACAAAGAAGCAAGAGGTATTTCATAAAACGTTCAGTTATCCTAGGGCTGGGGAGTGAACACAGATTGTTGGCCAAGATACTTTATTTTCACTCTTCTATCCCGTCACTATACTTCACACATCAATGCACTTCTATACAAAATTATGTAAATTAGCGGGTGCCAGGTTTATGCTATTGTCTAGCACCTGTCTTTCTCATCTTGCCATCCCAAAGTGCTCTACCCAGTTAAAAAAAAAAAAACCTGTTCATCTAAAGCCATTATGTTTTCCTCCAATCTTTCAATAATGAAATCCCCGGAAGCTGCCTCAGGTTGCCTTATTATTATTATTTTTTGCGCAAAGAAAAGTAGTGGAATTATTTCACCATTCCATCAGAAATGACTTTTAAGCTTTATATTATTTCCTCTACTGGAGAATATTTCACCTCATCAACTCTCTGAAAAGCTATAATAAAAAGGGAAAGGGGGAAAATGGAAAGCAGTTAAGGTGGGCTGGTTGGTGAAGATCCGCAGTCAACCCAGACCCTTGGGGCGCGAGAAGGTCTTCGAGATGACTCTCCAGGAGCCTGCCCACGCTGTAGGACAGCACTTTGTCATTCCCGAGATGCCTTGAAGTGCAGAGGGGACCTGGAATCTGGTTGCCTCGGGTTACGAACCATTCCATACCAAAACAGTAGCACAACGGGGGATGCCCGCGAACATTATCTAGGTACCATGTGAAGAGAGTGATTGAAAAATGCAGAAGAGAGTTTGCAACCCCAGCTGCAAATGGAAAATCTGACTCCTGCCTTCAGATGGACGGCCGCCGGAGCCCAAAGACCAGGGGGGGAAAATCAAAGTTCAGAGAGTGACATTTGCTGTAACATCTTGTAAGTAGATCTACAGATCTTAAAGGCCCTTGATGATCTTCCATTAATTTTCATTAGAGTGTTAGTTCCTTCATTTTATGGATGAAGGAATTGAGGCCTGGAGATATTATAGTTTTAAATAATCCAAAGGCTCCCTTTGCTATTTTGAATCTACCATCATCGCCCAGAGAAGAAGATAATTTATCAGGGCAGAATCATGAGACCAGCTGGCTCTCTACAGAGCAAAGCAGGCAGAGCTCACCCTTGTCAGCGAGCTGGGGACCCTCTTAGGCTGGGGCTCCTGAGGACACACGATTTTGCTAGGGTTTATGATAAGCACAGGTCAATGAAAATGTTTTTTAGGGAGGTGAGGCAGACAAGATCTATGTACAACTGAAGACCTAGCCACTTTATTTGCAGATGGAAAAGTGGTAGCAAATCCACAACATCTTCAGAGAAGCCATTTGAAAAAAAAAAGAGGTTTGTCAAGGTTCTAAGAGTTGGAGAGACGCCTGGGCGACTTCCACTGAGCTGCTCAGTATTCTGAAATAATAAAAATGCCAAAATGCCAGAATAATGTTACACATGCAAAATGCAAATTTAGGATTGTGTAATGAACATTTTCTTCTTTTAATCCCAATAGGGCATCTCTTTAAATTATGCATAATGCTATTGGAGCTAACACTTAAAGGCTAAATCTGTAGCTTTCTGTGAATAGGAGGACAGGACCAAATGGGACCATTTGGCTCCCTCTGGATGGGCTCTGGGATTTTGACTCAGAACACCTGAACGTAAATGCCAGTTCTGGTACTTTACTGACCACAGGACCTGTGGTCTAGCTATTTATCCTTCCATGCCTTAAGTTTTATTATGAATATTAACTGAAATAACATGTGTGGAAGTAGCGTTAAGCTTTGACATGCTATTCAAAGGTTAGTTATTTAATTTTTACACACTTATTGGTGCACTGTAATTATACATCACGGTAAGGTTCAAAGTCATACAAACAAACATGCATATGGGTCTTGGTGAGTTTCCCTTCAAGTCCTACCCTGCTGCCTACTCCTCTCCATACATAGTAGTGAGACTGGTAGTGATAATTTCATATCCATGTTTATAGCAGCACAATTCACAATAGCCAAATTATGGAACCAACCATAATTTGGTGTTTGTCAACAGATGAATGGTCAACAAAATTGTGATATATACACACAACAGAATTTTACTCAGCCATAAACAACCACCAAAATCATGTCATTTGCGAGAAAATGGAATGGAACTAGAGAATATTATGCTGAGATCAGCCAATCTCAGAAAAATCAAGGGTCAAATGTCTTCTCTCCTATGTGGAAGCTAGAGAGAAAAACAGGAAACAAAAGGGGCTTTTGATATTTTTAAAAATCTATTTTCTGAGCAATGCTTTCTGGAGAAAATGGTTTCCCAAACATTGTTCAAATAACGGGGTAGAGATAACAGCTTGGAATTCTGGACATTTGGTGTAGCATTGGGATTCCCAGCTGTTAAGTGGGAGGAAAATTTAAGCGATTCCTACATCCCCAAACAGCTATTTTAGTTAAAAATTATTGTATGTGGGGGAGGGTAAGCATGAAGTGGTTGGTGAGAGGTGGGTGGAATTTGCTGATGTAAGAAAACTCTCTTGGGAAGCACATGCCATTTGGGCTGTTCTGGTATCTCAGCATCTGGGAGTCAAAGGAACGAGGCCCTTTGTGGCCATAAAGGGGGTGTGAGCAGTGCCGACCACAGCCACCGTGGACGTGGAGCAGAGTCCATGCTCCCAGCACCTTGGCTTGCCCTGTGCTTGCCGTATATGATGCGATCGATGGTTGCCTGTTGAATTTTTGGAAAATAGTCAGAGGTGGTCTGAGGGGTAGCAGTTGATTCTGAGTAACTCTCAGAGAAGAACAAAAAAGGGCATGTTATAGCCAATGAACGAGATCTCTCTGAGGATTAAAGGCTCAGAAAGGTCAAATAGAAGATGGACCACTTGGGTCCAAGTTATAGACAAAGGGGACTCCAAGAAGAATGTAATGTCATAAAATAAAGTGCTTATAAATGACCTGTGGGCCACATTTACTCAGTCACTCATTAGTTCCTTCATCTACCCACATGTTTTAGTTTTAGTGTTATGTGCAAATTAGGGAGGGACAGAAGGGAGGCACCCACACAAGGGAAGTAACACTTATGTCCCTGTCTCCAGCCTGTGGTCTTCTCAAGAGCAGGGCAATCCCGTTTACCTGGAGAGAGTGCTTGGCACATCTTAGATGCTCAAGAAATAGTTGTTGAATCCATGAAGACAACAGGTTTAGAGAGAGAACATGAACTGCCCCCATGGCGCCCAGCCAATTAGTCTAAGGCAGAGCAGGGCCTGAGACCAGAGACTCCTCCATCTCATCTAGCTGTAGTTCTCCTGCCAATAGAGACCCTGAGAAACTAGACTTGCCTAATGGGCCAACTGATGTGGAATCAGGGAGCCAGGGACTTCCTGAGTTCTTCACTGCTAAGCAATGTCTGGAAAGTGGCTGGATCTCCAGGGTTACCTGAATTATTAAAAAGTAAGAAAAATCTTTTTGATCTACAAAAAAAAAATACCGAACTGCAGATTTTGCAAAATGTGTTATTTTTCTCATCAGGTTCTAGTGTATGTTTGGGGAGAGCGGGATTCCCCACTGGGTATTTTGGAGTGGCTAGTTTTACTTCTCTAATAAGCTAGAAATACATTGAGACAAAATGTTAAGCTCTTGGGGGAAAAAGCAATGACTTTTCTCATCTTGAAAGGGCAGAAGTTTGGGAAAGGCAGTTTGGTTCAGGAGTAAGTAAAAGCTGGAACTCAACCCAGAATTTAAATGCGTGAAATAGAAAAGACAATTAGCAAATGCATTTTCTGCCTTGGCCTCAGCTTTTAGCAGGGCCAGAGCTAAATTTAGTGCTGAACGGCACGAACATCCCAAATACCCGGGAACACTGATTTCTCTCTATCTCTTTTGTTTGTCCTGGTTTGGGTTATTTTAAATCATCATATTTTGTCCATTGTAACCATAGGATGCACAGCTAGCTCATGTTTATGCCTCACGTAAAGTGGATTTGCATAGGTCGGTAGAAGCAAAAACCCTAAGTGAAGATCCAGCTCTCCAAATGAACACCTGCCCCTTCGAGGAGACTAAACCCCACTGAACCCCCTTATGGACTAAAGTTTTTGCCCCTCCCTCATTCATATGTTGAATGAAGCTGTGCCCCCGGTGTTATTTGGAGATGGGGCCCTTGGGAGGCAATTAGAATTTGATGAGGTTATGAGTGTAGGCCCCTCACGATGGGATTAGTGCTCTTATAAAAAGAAATACCAGAGAGCTTGCCCTCTCTCTTTTCACCTCACACAAAGAAGAGGTTCTTGTGGGGACATAGCAAGAAGGCTGCCATTTGCAAGCCAGGAAGAGAGCCCTCACCTAACCCTGACCATGCATCTACCCTACCCTTAGATCTCCAGTATTTGGTAGTGTGAGAAGACAACATTTCAGTTGTTTTAGCCACCCAGTCTACAGTAATTTGTTATAGCAGCCCAACAGGACTAAGACATCCCTTCTCTCTGGACCCCCCTTTTAAATGCTTTTATTGGTGCATCATAGTCTCACATCATAATGTAAATCATGTTGACAGTGACATACATGCACACAGCAACTGGCAGGCCCCCCCACCTCTCCATCTTCCCCCCTTCCCAATACAGAGTACTGAGACTGACATATTTTCACATATGTTCACATAGTCGATGGTAGTAATTCCATTTATGAATCTCAGTCTTTCCCCTCCCCTTCCCTTAGACCACCTCCCTGCCTCCATTGAGGTTTCTCCTCCATTGTCTGGAGTCCTTCTGGTATCCCAAATACTCCCCAGCTTCCAAATAGTACAGAAAACATATGACCCTTCACTTTCCGTGACTGGATAATCTCACTTAACATAATGTTCTCCAGGTCCATCCATTTTCTTGCAAATGACATAATTTTGTTCTTCTTTATTGCTGAGTAAAATTCCATTGTGTGTATATCCCATAATTTTGTAATCCATTCATCTGTTGATGGACACCTAGGCTAGTTCCATAATTTGGCTATTGTGAATTGTGCTGGTATGAACATGGGTAAGCATATATTACAGTAGTTCTCTGATTTTGGCCCCTTTGGAAAGATACCCAGGAGTGGTATAGCCAGATCATATGGTGGATCCATTCCCAGTTTTTTGAGGAATCTCCACACTGATCTCCATAGCGGCTGAACTAATTTGCAATCCCACCAACAGTGTAGGAGTTCCGATTTCCCCACATGCTCACCAACATTTATTGTTTTTCGACTTCTTGATGATTGTCATTCTGATTGGGGTTAGATGGAATCTCAGTGTAGTTTTGATTTGCATCTCCCTGATTGCTAATGATGTTGAACATTTTTTCATATATTTATTGTCTCTGGCCCCTTTTTAAAGTCACTGGTTTGAAAACTGTGAGCTGTGTTCTATCTTGGCTTTCCCTAAACTAGCCTCATAATGAAGTTCATCCAGAACATCTGCTAAAAGTTCAGATTTCAAAGACCTCCCCTGGAGATGCTGACTCAGTACACCTGGAAAATGGCCTGGGACTCTGTATTTTTAACAAGCATCCCAGGCAACCAATGATTGGGTGAGTCTGGAACACAGTGCTCTCTTCTCTCTCTCTCTCTCTCTCTCTCTCTTTCTCTCTCTCTCTCTGGAGTATTGCCCTCCATATGAGATTCAAACCTTAAACAGGAAGACAAAAGATCACTGTCTTTTATGTCCATAAAGCAATAATTCTTAGGGTAAAGATGGGTATAAGGAAAACTCATTGGGCCCTGAACCCAGACCTATGTAATGGCCTTGGCCAGTTGTTCCATCTTGTCTGAGGGATGGGACAGGTATTTGGCTCAAGGAAATGAATACTTGGTGTTATACCTGGGCACAGTCACATCAAGAAAACAAGCACCTTTGTCTTGTATTGGATTTTAGGAATATGCTTCACCCTGAGCTCTCATCTATAAAGCACACCCATGTCTTGTTTCTTCTTTACACCTGTAGGTGGGTACCATAGTCCCACTTTGCAGATCCATAAATGTGTTAACAGACCGCCGTCTGGTCTCTTCTAATCCATCAACACCAGGTGGGTGGGAGGGGAAAGTGCATCCTGCAGGGGGCGCCAACCTGGGTGTTCACCCCCTGCGGAATAACTAGGTCCCGCTTGCTGTTGACTTGCTGATCCTTCACTGCGATGTACAGAGTACCCAGGAACAGAGCTAGCAGAGGACACCCCAAATCACATACACCCATTGCTCTTTGATTCCAATATGCAAATCACACCCTTTCTGTTTGGTTCTCAGGTAGCCTGGCCTAACACACCATGTTCTCCCTCCTGCCCTTTGGATCTATCAGATTCTGTGATTAGACATTCACTACCTTGTTTTGTGGTTATGTATGTGATGAGCCATTCTGTGGAGATGGTGTTTGGAGTTCAGGTGGGAGGAAGCTTTTTATTTTGTGGTGCTGGGGATTGAACCTAGAACATTCTACCTCTGAGCTACACCCCCAGCCCTGTTTTTTTTTTATTTTGAAACAGGGTCTTGCTAAGTTGTTGAGAGATTTTGCTAAGTTGCTGAAGTTTGTCCTTGAACCTGTGATCCTCCTGTCTCAGCCTCCCCAAGTATTGAGATTACAGGTGTTCTCCACCACTCCTGGTGGGAGGAAGGTTTTAAAAATGCAACCAGAGCTTCCTTCCTTAAGCTCTTTCATCCCTCTGTTCTTGCTGGCTCGAAGGAGGAATTCCAGTTTGGCACTGGGTGCTTGCAGGGAACATAGCTGGGTGTGGGGACATCATATTTGATTTTCTCTTTATGTGATCTTGCCAGTCATTACACTGACCTGTAATGCTTAGATCTCTTTGCTCATTGGGAATTGCAAAATGGTGAAATTCTAATTATGTCTTTAAAATAATTGTATTAGGTAGTATACTTGTATAAAGAGACATTATCCAATTGGTATATTCGTTGATACAGTTGATACAGGAAAGGCAATGCTTGATTCATTCCATGTATTTATTAATTTTCAAGATGATAATTTATTCCCTACCACTCTTGAAGATGACTAATTCTTCATTTAAATATCACTGCAAAGTAATGGATTTAAATGCATTTGATCACAAGTATCATTATCGATGCTCAAATTGACACACCTTTGGTCCATGAGCATCTTTTCAGATTGGCTCGTGTGTGCTACTGATGTGATGCCAGTATCTTTGATAACTTCCTTATCAAAGGAGGTGTTCTAGGCTCATCTTGCACATATCTTGTCTCAGACCTCAAACCAAACATTCCTCCAATTTTTTCTGGTTTCTTTTAGTGAAAAATGGCATTTTAAAGCCACAATCTGGATAAGGATTGCTGTATACATTAGAGTTCTGATAAATGTTTAACAATGGGCTCTATTAAAAATAAACGGCTGGATTTGTAGCACTTTCCAATTTCCATGGTGTAAACACTCCCATTATTGCAGATTCAGGCTACTAACATGAAGCTACTAAACATGGAGTTGGGAAAAGTTGTATGCAATCTGTTCTCATAAGCTATTGTTATATATCTCTAATAAAATATCTCATGAGCACCTACAGATATTTTCAATTGAAGTTCAAGAGTTCCAGATTCTTAAGGACACAAAGAATAATAGAAGTAGAATATTCCATAATTACTATTTGTTTTCTCTTATATCACACATACAGTAGTCTCAGAGTAATTCTGATAAACCGCCACAATAATTACTTAAAACATTAAAACATAGCCGGGCATGGTGGCACACACTTGTAATCCCAGTACTTGGGTGGCTGAGACAGGAGGATTGCAGGTTTGTGGCCAGCCTCAACTACTTAGTGAGGCCCTCCGCAATTTATTGAGACCCTGTTTCAAAATAAAGAATAAGCCGGGCGTGGTGGCTCACACTTGTAATCCCAGTACTTTGGGAGGTGGAGACCGGAGGATCCGGGTTCGCGGCCAGCCTCAGCTCTCTCTCTCTCTCTCACTCTCTCCCTCTCTCTCTCTCTCTCACTCTCTCCCTCTCTCTCTCTCTCTCTCTACTTAGTGAGGCCCTCTGCAACTTCGTGAGACCCGGTTTCAAAATAAAGTATAAAAAAATAGGGCTGGGGGCGTAGCGCGGAGGTAGAATGCCCCTGGGTTCAATCCCTGGTACCATACACACAAAAAAGTATACATATATATATATATATATATAATTTTCCTCTTACAAATTATATGCTTTTTTCTAGACGCCCAAAGGATATTTCTTAATATCTATTAATTAATTTACTAATTTTCATTAATATTTAGGTAATAATTTATTACATTCATATTATATATTATAATGTATTAGAACATATAATATACTAAATAGTATATGTTATAGTGTATAATTACAAAATATTACTAATATATCTCATTAATATAACTAAAATTTGATGTTGTCTGTCGTAGGTATGTGGTACGCTCTTTCACCTGTGGTTTAAAATGTGTTGGGTCTCAGGGGCGCTGCCATCCCTGCTCCCCCAGATGCTGCGCCATCATCTCCTCCCCTCCTGCATGGGTGCTTGTCTGACTGATGATCTGTCTCCACCTTCTGTAACTTGGGGTTGGTGAGAAAACATGCCCCTGGTTTTGTTGTAAATGTGTCCTGGGTTTTCAGTTTTGCTATCCGATTATTCTGTCTGTTTTTATGTAGGGATTTGGAGAGACGGAGACTCTGATGTCGATGTCACTGCCCTCTTCCCAGAATCCTCCAGGAGCTGTATTGGATCTGATCTTCTGTCTTTGGCGAGCAGTGGATTCCTGTTACAGGTGAGCAGGGACATGGTCTGTTTTGCGATTATCCTCTAGGAGCTGCTTGCACTGACTGAGACCTGTCTCTGGTCGGGCAGCGTAGCTTAGAACGATTACAACGAGCATCACTGTCACAGGAGAGCCAGATGAGTCAGACGATGCCCGGAGCCATAGTTCTCAACCTTTCTACCTGGCAGTGGCCTGGCACCTTTGAAAAAGCTGCCAGCACGCGCATCATTTGCATGTGATTTCACATGACATTTCAGAGAGTTCCCGGATGCCTTGAAACCCACCCCTACTCCCGTGGCGGCTTGAGTTCGGAAACTGGTCAGAAGCGATTAAGTATTAAGAGCAAGGGCAGATGCGGGCTGATAAAGTGGTATGCTCCCTATCCTCTTTGTACCGGGAGTTGGTTTTAGCAGGGCTATCTGCAGGATCTACCTATCACATGTTCAGATAATTCTATTTGGCTCCAGACAATCCAGGGACGCAGAAAGGCAGCGGGGCTTGTTGGAAAGGTTGAAGGAAAGAAGACAGGTCTAGGATAGCAAAGCAAGCAGCGTAAGTAGGGCAAGTGGGGCAGATAAACAAGGGGACGGCCTGGCATCGTGAGGCTGGAGGGAACCCGAGAGTCCATCTGATCCGCATCCTTGGGTTTTCATGCGGAAGAAAGACTAAACCCGGGGTTTCTCCCAGCTGGTCGCCTGACTGCATCAGAATTTCCTGTTGTGCTTGTCAGAATGTAGATTCCTGGGCCCTTGAACTTGATCCTCACAGGTGGGCTCTGAAAACCACTGGTGTAAGTGACGCGGAGCAGAATGGCATCCGGTGCTGTGAAGGACTCTGGGGTGGGAGGTGTTCCACGTTCGAGTTGCATAGTGCAGTAGCAACAACTGCAATATTGCTTTCACTAATACTTCTCTTCCTGCTACCGCGTCTTTAAAATGTTTTCCCTTTGGGCACATGATGGGATCAACAGGTTTCTGGGGATCTTTGCTGCCTACTGGATACAAACAAAAACCATTTGTGCCACATGGCCTGTTACATTTGGCTCAGATTGTTTTGAAAGAAAACACTTCTGAGCAGGGCCTGGTACTGAAAGCCGGTAATCCCAGTACTTGGGAGGCTGAGAAAGGAGGATTGCAGGTTCGAGGCCAGCCTCAGCAACTTAGCAAGACCCTCAGCAACTTAACAAGACCCTGTTTCAAAATAAAAATAAAAAGGACTGGAGGTGTAGCTTGGAGGTAGGATGTCCCAGGTTCAATTGCCAGTTATCCCCCCTACCACACACACGCAAGAAAGAAAAGAAAGTATTTCTAGAGAAAATGCTGCTGCTACTCACATAGAGTGAGTCTTGGCTTTGGGGACCTTTTTTTCTGGTTGAATTGACCCTGGGTTCAGTCCCTAGTATGATGAAGGAGAAAGAGAAGGAGGAGAAGGAGAAGGAGAAGGAGAAGGAGAAGAAGAGGGAGGAGGAGGAGGAGGAGGAGGAGGAGGAGGAGGAGGAGGAAAAGGAGGAG
>PVJS01018411.1:0-34907 GCA_004027185.1 Glis glis | reverse complement strand
CTCTCTCTCTCTCTCTCTCTCTCTCTCTACCTAGTGAGGCCCTCCGCAACTTTGTGAGACCTGGTTTCAAAATAAAGCATAAAAAAATAGGGCCGGGGGTGTAGCACGGAGGTAGAACGCCCCTGGGTTCAATTCCCGGTACAGCAAAAAATAAATAAATAAATAAATTGAACCACATATGTTTTGAAGGAAAATGTATGAGAAAATACATTTATATCTATCATATATGCTATATATGATAATATATATAATTATACAATATAATACATATACAACTTTTATATAGACAATTGTATTTGCTGATATAAATATATTGATTATAAGTAGTATGATGGCAAGCTCTTTAGGGCAACATAGAAAACTGTGGAAGTATCCTGTGATTGTTTTTAGGGCTTAAAATTTCCATAAAATGAAGAAGGGTTGGGGTGGAGGGGCTATACTTTTAGCCTGAGTCTACTGCCATATCTTGAAACACGATCCCCCCAAAACCTGGCAGGACCAGGGCTGTATCATCCTGCAAATTCCACTGGAGAAAATTTACCTTGTTCCAGACCCAACTGTCTATAAGAGTTCCGCAGCTCCTGTGGGATTCCTCCCACATAGACAGGTGAATTCACCAGCAGAGGCTGGGCGCTGGCCCCTGACCCACGCTCCAGCTGTTCATTCACTCTTGCTGCTATGGTGGAGCCTTCCTTGTGAATGGTTACTTTATTCCATTTTCCATCACAATAGGACAGACCCAGCTGTAGATCCACTTGCATAAAGGTAAGACTGGCATTTAACCGGAAGCTCAATATTCCACTCTTCAGCTCCACCTGTATTTCACATCAAGACAGAGAATAGCTATATAGAAAGGCTGCAGGATGGCAGTTGGGGACAGATTAGAAGGTCAATTTCTCAAAGAAAAGCAAGAAATTTCCCTGAAAGCACTCTCTAAAAATGTTCCATTTTATCCTGAGCAGAATTAGAGTTAACATATAATGAAATATTTTGCAAGCTTACAACTGACATGAAGAATGTTGTAGCAAGTCAAATTCATACCCAGTAATGATTATACTATGTGATGTGATATTATATAGACCTATGCTTTTTTAAGCATAGTTAAAAGATTAAATCCTGTTATAAGTGATTAAATGACTGGAGAGAACAGAACAGTTTGAACTATGACTCTATTTTTGAGTTTTTAGAAAATGAGAAAATACTACTTCATATTTCAATTTCATTTGGGGGAAAATATGACAAGACAATAAGAAAATGAAATGTCAAGTTTGATGAAGCTTATTTTAACTGGTTAGTGAACTCAATTTCAAATTTGTATGATATATTTTGATTCAATATTTCAGCTTTATTCTAAATCTCTAACATAATTGCTTCTATGTGTATTCTTTTAGATTAATGTGCCATTTCCTAATGTGAACATATTTTATTCAAATTTTTATAGTAAAGGAAATGCATGTGTATGTTTTCTCTCCAATGTTACACAATAATGATTTTACCTAGCATGATTTTTAAAATTTTATTAGAAGTCAAATCAGCAACCATAGGATAGTTGAAAATTTGAGATCAATTGTGTCAAATAAAACAAAATTATGCCAGATGAAAATCATGTTTCACATGCAAATATCATCTTCGTGAAGTACTCCAGGCAAGCATTCATTTAACTACCCTTCATCAATATGTACTGAGTCCCTAAATATGTTCATAAACCCGGTGCTCTAAGACGAACACAGTTCCCAAGAATCACACTGTCTAATAGCAGAAGTTAACATGTGATCATAATACAATGACCAGGACAGGGATGGGGTCCCATGAGAGCAGGGGGCATATATGTCTTTTTGCTCCCTGGAAGTCAGGAAAGGTTTAAAATAAGGTTTTAAGAAGTATGTACGATTCATGGAGTACTAGATTTTTTGGAAAATCAGTATGGAAGAATATTTTAAAAAAAAAGTAGGGCAGATAAAGACCAAGTAAAATAAGGAATGAAAATCGTCTATTGCACCAGAAAGGTGTGGGGGGGTCACTGGCAACTTTAGAAAACTGCTTTTGCCACAGAGTGTGTTGGAGTCGGGGGCCCTGTGTGCAGTGCTTGTGAGGACTGAAGTGAGATGCGAAAGTGGAAATAACAAGTGTAACCACTTTCAACGTACTTGACTGTAAAGAGAAGGGAAGTAAAGCAGAGGAGGTTTCAAAGCAAAAAAAAAAATTCATTTTTATGAGCTCAACCATTTTGTGTGTCAAAAGAAAAGATGCAATGGAGAGGGAATAATTGAATTTACAAAGAGGAGTGATTTGTAGACAAGCCATTTTAGAAGTGATAGAATCTCCAGTAAGTGCAGACATATGCACTTTGGTTATTACTGTGGCAACTGTGTCTTTGACCCCCTGAATCAGGAGAGAATGAAGCCAGACTTGGTTCAAATCCAGTACAGTGTACAGGTGGTTGTTGGTTTTTATTGTGAGGGTGAGAGTCAATCTGAAAACAATGTTTTGGTGTTTTCCAGGTCTTAAGACACTTTTTCTTTTGGTTCCCACATCTCATCATTTAGCAAATATGGGAAACAATAAATGTTGAATGAGGGAATAAGAATCCTCAAACCCAGAGCATTGCTAGTCCTCACACTTGTTCCAGTTTTACCATGTTCAGCAATCTGGCCATCAAAACTGAAAAGCTAGGAGGCTGGACTGAGGGACAGAGGGCTGTGGAGCTGACGATAAATTTCAGGACATTGGTATCATGATATCAGAGGGGAGGAGCAAGCAACTTAAATAGAAAGTGGACTAGCAGCTGATGGTCTCAATGTCTTGATGAAGGTGAGAGGGAATGAGAGAGCTGGAAGGAGATGAGGTTGATGGAAGATTTTAGCATTGGAGACATTCTATCAAGTTCCAGGGGTAGCAATCAATGCATATTGAAGTTACTTAGGATAACAGGAAGAGTTGTTATTGAGTGGTAATCTGTGAACAGGCTTAGTCCTTGGATGTGAAGGCTAGAATGTAAGTAGGTCTACTTCCTTTACAGTTACATGGGAAATAAAAAAATGCCTAAAGGCATTGATTTTTCCCCCCTTTGGGTACTGGGAATTGAAGCCCAGGAGCATTCTATCTCTGAGCTAAATCCCCAGCCTTAGTTATGTATGTATGTATATATATATATATGTATGTATATATGTATTTTTGGAACAGGATTTTGCTAACTTGCTGAGGGTCTCCCTAAATTGCTGAGGCTGGCCTCGAATCTGCGATCTTCCTGCTTCAACCTCCCAGGTACTGGGGATTACAGGTATGTGCCACCATTTCCAGCTAAGATATATTTTATTGACTATTTACCTAGATATCAAAAATCTGAGAGTAAGATGTTCATTGTTTTCTGTTGATTCTAGGTCATTCTTTAAATGAACTTTTATAAATTAACATTTTAGTAATATACTTATTTTTTATAGTGGCATCTGATTGAATGGTTAAAGGCAAGTAAAATCAATTGTCCTTGCCCATTGCATTTAGATAAATGTATAAAAATGTTCATAGCATATTATTCACCATAACAGATACATGGAAACAACTAACGCATCATTGATAATGCCCATGAAAATGAATACTTGCATGGAAACATGACTGACTCAGAAACAGTGTTTAATGCAAATAACAACAGCTTAAAAATAGAGTATAAGCTGGGCAAGATCGCTCACGCTTGTAATCCCAGGACTTAGAAGGCTGTGACAGGAGGATCATAGGTTCATGGCCAGGCTCAGCAACTTAGTGAGGCCCTCCACAACTTAGTGAGACCTGTTTTAAAAAAAAATAAAACTAAGGCTAGGGTGTAGCTCAGAGGTAGAATGCCCCTGAGTTGAATCCCCAGTATCAAAAAAAGTATAATACAATACTTTGAGAAATTTCAAAACAATAATTTTTAGGTATTCATATATGGTATTGAAAAAATAAAATGCAAAGAAACAATAAACACAAATATTCTGATTTCATATCACCTCTCGTAAGAAACAGAGAAACAGGATAAGAGAGAGAGTCTATAGGTAGAAACAAAAGAACTATAAGAATTTTGTTCTTGGGTTGAATGGTAGATTCACAAATGCTCATTGTATACTTTAATATGTATGTGTATGTATATATATATATATGTGAATATATATATATATACTAAGCATATTCTTTTGAAAATATATCATAAGATAAATAAATTATATTTTCATGTATTAGTTAAGTCTTTATATATCTGTTTCATTAAATTACAATTTTCACAGTACTAATTGTCATTTTAAAGAATTACCATTACCCTGAAGTATAAAATATTTCACAGGACACTCAAGCTAAAAACTACTTGTTAAAAAAATGAAAATAGAAGTAAAACAGAAAAGAAAACCCAATTTTGTATAATACTAACACATGGTTTAACTCTTTCAAAGTTGGTCTGATGTTTTAAAATAAATGTAATTAATTAACATACAGCAAGAAAATCAGGTCCATCTTCATTGTAAATGAAAAGAAGCAATCCATTTAATTGGTCAGTTCTGAACTTAAGGGAAATCTCAAAGTCCATTCCACCATAAAACACATATGAATGAAGCTCCAAAAACCCTTTAAAAACAAGAATATGTACATATTAGCATGTTTATGGAAGTACCACCAGTACCATAAGGACACGTACTGTCATTAGATAAATGTCTCAAAAAAGAACACGCAAATCAACATTATGAAATTCCTCTCATAATTTTATAGTGGTGGCAGAATGAACTTGTTATATCTCTTAAGAGGAAGCAATTTACTTTCTAAATAATGTAATAGTCTGTATCATGAAAGACTATTATTGTTTTATATACATGTTATCAATAAGTAGTTGCATTGACTACGAAAAACTCAGAATAATGACATGGATGAGAAAATAAAAAGCAAAAAAAAAAAAAGTACACAGATGATGATATTATTATCGTATGCTTTTCTGTTCTGAAGGTAGTTTTAGCAACTGAAAACCAGCTAATTTAGAGATCTAGGAGGCCAAGTTGGGCCCTTTTAAAAAATAACAAGCCATGTACACCAAGCCATTCTGTCCCCTTCCACCGCCTGCCCTGGGTGGTGGCCTGGCAGAGGCGAGGGAGGCGGGCACACCATAAACACTACACTTGGTGTTTTGCTGCAGCTTTTGGAGGAATGGCAGTGATGGTTCACTTGCTAGCTCTCTCTCAGTGGCCTACTTAACACATGACAAAGTTGAAATTTTGCACTGTAGGAGCAGTTGCTGATCTATGTAATGAAATGATTTGGTATTTTTTAATTAACCTAGTAAACAAAACTTCTTTGAAACATTATTCAAAGTAAAACTGCATTCTGCTTTCCAAACAGCTGATTTTGCATTGTGACACTAATACATATATAAACCAAAAACTGTGTGGGCTGCCAGCGATGTTATATAAAATATATATACTTATGAATATTACAACTTATATTACATATTCAGACTTTGAAAATGTTTATGAGCATTATGGCATAACTAGGTATTTCTGTGATACTAGGTTCATACAAAGTCAAAGTAATCGGACAGGAGAGATTAAATTATGCCAAGCATAGAACATACATGTGGCTATCTTTTGTATCTTGAATATCCCCTAAAGGCCCATGTGTTAGTGTGTTAAAGGTAAATCTTCTCCAGGGAAGTACTATTGGGAAATGGAGGAACCCTTAAAAGGTGGGGCCTACTAGGATATCTTTAGGTCACTGGGAGTACCTTTGAAAGGGACTGTCTCTGGTCTCTCCTCATTCTCTCTTTGTTTCCTGGCAATATAGTAAGTGGTTTTGTCCTACCACACACTCCCACCATGATGTGCAGCCTCATGTGCACAAGACCAAAGACACAGGGCCAACTGATCATGAACTGGAACCTCCAAAACTGCGTGTGAAAAATAAACCTTTTCTCCATATAAGTTTATTATCCCAGGTGTTTTGTTATAGTGATGGAAAGCTGACTAACACACATGCTAAGCAACCACCGATGTCTATTTTAGGACCTTACCTAGTCCTAGGAACTGAGCGCCCTCATTTAACGAAGTGGGGCATCCCTCCCAGCTGTTATACACGTTGACTTGCTCTTCAGAACTCTGCCAATCCAGGGGTTCCCAAATAGCAGAGGGATTATATTTCTTCATAAAATGCACATCCTTGAGACAGCCCACAAAACCCTTTTGGATTATCTCTGCAAAGGTTAGTAGATATCAAGAAATGTACATGATATGTTTTGAAAGATTCTTTCCAAGCAATTAGTTTTAAGTGCCATTAAAATTAAAGAAATAGGCAATAGCTCTCACTACCTAGTCACTGCAAGCCTCAAATAATCTATGTAAACATCAAATGGTAGCAATTACATGTTTAGCTCTGATTCAGACCCACCATTTCTGCAGAAATAGATGTTTATGTAAACCTTGGCTCTACAGTGCTAGCAAGGAGATTGCCTTTTGACCTAACCCAGAAATTTGACCTGCATAAGCCTCAAAAAATAAAGTGCTATAACAACTTTTAAAAGTAAGATTTCGTGGGGCATGGTAGCGTATGCTTGTAATCCCAGTACTCGGGAGGCTGAGACAGGAGGATCCGGATTCGCGGCTAGCCTCAGCTACTTAGTGAGGACCTCGGCAACTTAGTGAGACACTGTTTCAAAATAAAGAATAAAAAATAGGGCTGGGGGTGTAGCTTGGAGGTAGAACGCCCCTGGGTTCAATCCCCAGTACTGCAAAAAAAAAGTATGATTTCCAGAAAAGAGTTTCTATTAAATCTGTAGTTTATAGAGTAGTTCCCTCATTATCATGAACCCGTCTATTTTCCAAGTGAATCAATAGTTTTACTTCACTTTTACCAATTTGTGTAATGTTGATGTCAGATTTGGAACTTTTCAGACCATGTAGATATGGGGTTGACGAATATAGCAAATCAATGATAATGGGGGAGAGTGAACAAATGAGAGAATTAGAGCAAGAAAAATATCAACAGGGAGAGTAGAGCACATGCCACTGAGGTTGCATTTCATAAAGCTACGTCTTTTCCTGCGGGCACAAGGTTTGATCTCAGCTTTGAGTCTTTGAATCGCTTCTAGGGAAGGAATTCACCACCAAAGATCGACCTGCCAATTAATATTGGCAATGTCAAATCATTTCTATATAATGGAGATGTCTTCTACAGGAGAGGGATTTGGAAGCAAGGTATTCTTTCCTTCTGGTACTTGGACCTGCCATTGCCCTGAAGGGAAAAGAACTAGAACAAAGGCTGTGCACATGTGTTTTAGAAGCACTTCTGTATCAAGTCTAAATTAGTTGAATGAGAACTCACTCTCCTCCAGAGATGCTTCTGTGGAGGTAACTGTAGTCAGTCTTGAAAATTCAAGCATACCAGTCTTCAAACTTCAACAAAGACTTTTTTTTTAAATATACTTTTATCGGTGCACTGTAGTCTCACATCATAATGAAGTTCAGAGTGACAGGGATATACATGCACACCGTACTTGGTGAACATGAATGCCATTAACCATGAGCAAATTATAGTTATCTGGATCCTAGCTCCTTTGTGACATTTATGTAGCAGCACGTTATAACTTTCTGGAAGAGACTTGGGGGCACCCTGCAGTCCCCAATGAAGACCTGGGAAAAACTCTAGAATCATTAGCAATGCATTTTAAGGGTGATTATTTTCTGCCTAAGGTTCATTTCATTCATGTTAGTTTTAATTAGTTTCTTTTTTAGAGTGTGTTTTTGTTCTCTTGTCCTAAAAATATGGCAATTACTTTGTTAATACCTCAATTATAGTACTTCGGGTATTAAGTTGGAATTATCTGTTTACATGTCTATACTCTCTATTGTGACAGAGACCACATCTTAATCATCTATTAATATCTAAAGATTGGTTTAGTGACTGTCATATAATACTCATAGAATGTTTCTCACCCTAGAGTATAAATTAGGCTCACACTTTGCCATTTCTGTGTTGTTTACATTTAATTTAAAATCTTAGAGAAATCTATGCATAAATTCTAAAATAATATGCCTTTCACTGAAATTGGTCTACTGAACTTTTTTTTATATACTAAGAACTAGGTAGTAACAAGATACATACAAATACGTGGTTCTTTTTGCAAAGAAAAGATTAAAGGGAATTTTTGACACATGGATATAGAAAATATAGCATGACATAGAAAATAATACCTGCTCATAGTTTAAAATGATGTAAATTAATTCTACCTTAAGTTCTGGTGTCAACTTTACTAAACTCACCAGCATCCTTCCTGAGGATGGCATAATCTTCTGGGATCCCTCCCACAAACAGTCCTGTGTTATCTCCAATTATAGTACTACCATTCACAGAGGTGGAGGAACCTACAGAAAAGAAGATGGGAATCCCAACTTCAGCAGCATAATCTACTGCTACTAATTTAACAAATGATAAAACCCTTCACTGAGGTGTGAGACATCACCTGTATCCGTTCTTCTTTTACCTCAGTGTCTGTTCCTATTTTCTTCACTGATTATCTTCATCATCACAACATCAAGATGTTGGAAGGACCAGGATCGCCTTCTTTCTCAGACCTTTTCTTTTCTCTACCTATTTGGACTCCCATTCCTCTAGAGGAATGATAGCAAGCTAAGCACAAGATCTAACGACCAGGGCCAAAGACTAGAGGGACTCAGATCTCCAACTTTTTCATAATGATATAAATTCCCCTTAAGACTTTTATCCAAAACTCCCTCCTTCTTTGGGAGGAAGGAAAATGTTTGTTGTTTTGCTTTGTTTTGTTTTACCAGAGTCCAGCACATTCAAATTCATTCACCCTACTTACATCTGGTCCCTTGGCTTTAAATACCATCCCTTAGCTGACAATTTTCAATTTGTATTTCCAGTCTGGACCTCTTCCCTGAACTCAGACTTGTTCGTCCAACAGCCTGCTTGATAATTTCATCTGGATATACTGTAGATATATCAGACCTAGCAAGTTCAAAATTGAACTCCGGACATCTCCATCAAAGTTCTCTTCTCCCACCGTCTTGCACTCCCTAGTTTTGGCAGTTACAGTCTTCCAGTTATCCAGGCCCAAGACCTGGCAACCACGTTGCATGCAGGGTCAGGAGACTCTGTCAAGGGCCAGATGGTGTCTTTGTGGAATGCTCAGCATCAAGCAGCCACAGAGCATGCATGAATGAATGGCTGTAGCTGTGCTCCAATAAAACTTTATAAAAACAGGTATGTGCTGGATTTGGCTCACAAGTGGTAGTTTGTCAGGCCCTGTTTTCCCTCAAGTGCATTATCAAATCCTGTTAATTTGACATGTACAATACAACCAGCATCTGACCGCTTCTTATTATATCTACAATTGCCTCCCTTATGGAAGAGTTATTACAGAAGCCTATTAATTGGTCTCCATGCTCTTGTCTTTGTTCTCCTTAAAATTGATTCTCAGCAGAGAAGATGGAGTGATCTTTTTAAAGGAAGAAGTCAGACCTTACCACTCCCCTCTCTAAGTCCTTCAGTGCCTTCCCTCCTTCAGAGTGAAAGCCCATAGGGCCCTACATAATCTGGTGTCTAGTGGCCTCTGTGACTCGGGTTCTATCACTAGCCCTTTTGCTCCGTCTTTTCTATACTTGTCTCTTTGTTGGTCCTGGACATGCCATCGAAGGTCCCATCTTGGGGCTCTGATATATGCTGTCCTCTTGGACCAAAACATTCTTTTCCTGGATACTTGCATGATTTTCTCCTTCATCCCTTCTGGTCTCTGCTTAAATATCACCTTGTCAGAGAGGCCTTTCCTAACAGTCCTATATAAAATGTAACACTCCTTCCAACATTATATATACAAAACACAGACACATAAACACAAATATACCTTTCCCTTTTATCATGGTTATCCATTCTGAGAATTTATCACCTCTTGATACTTATTTAATATCTATCTATTCTGTCTTCTGACCCCTCTTTTCCCCTCCATATCATAAACTCTACAAAGCTCTGTTTTTTTTGTTTGTTTGTTTTGTTTTTTGCGGTACCGGGGATTGAACCCAGGGGCGTTCTACCTCCGCACTATGCCCCCGGCCCTATTTTTTATACTTTATTTTGAAACTGGGTCTCACGAAGTTGCGGAGGGCCTCACTAGGTAGAGAGAGAGAGAGAGAGAGAGCTGAGGCTGGCCGCGAACTCGGATCCTCCAGTCTCTGCCTCCCAAAGTACTGGGATTACAAGCATGCGCCACCACGCCCGGCTCAAAGTTCTGTTTGTTCTCTGTATCTGGAGTACCTAGAACAATACCTGGAACATAGCTGGTGCTCACAAAAATTACATACATCATAAATGAGTTAATTAAAAGCCTGCATCATCATACAGGTGAAATAATTTTTATATACATATGAGGATGATACATAGAGTACGCTGAAAGAAAACTAAAATATATAAGGATAGGATATGAGCCAGGCTCCGTGATTCATTCCAGTACTTGGAAGGCTGAGACAGGAGGATCCCAGGTTCCAGGCCAGCCTCAGTAACTTAGTGAGACTCCCAGAAACTTAACGAGACCCTGTTTCAAAAATAAATTAATTAATTAAAAAAAGGGCTGGGAGTGTGAGAGTGTAGATTGGAGGTAGTATCCCCCTGGGCTCAGTCCCCAGTACAACAACAAAAAAAAGGACAAGATATGTGTGCAAAGAATGGTACCTATCAATTGTGTAAATTGGGACAAATTATTTACCTTTTGATTTCCTCATTTCTAAATGTAGATAATTGCTTTATTCTGTTTGCCTTTGGAGGTCAAAAGTAACTAAAACCCCTGCAAACTGTAAAGAATCTATAAGATGCAGATTGGCAACCAGTGAGTTTCCTCTATTTTTTGCTTTACTGAAGCCCTGCATGGATGAGAAACTGGTTGCTAAATTTCATCACTTTAGAAGCATCCAGAAGATGAATTCAACAGCAATTTAGAAGAAATTTAGTGGAGATTATGGTGAGAGGAGAGATATAGAAATATGAGCAGCCAAACAATGTCAACACCAGCATTATCAATATATACATATACATATACATACATATATATATATATATATACATATACATATATATATATATATATCAAAGCACTTACCTGTATACTGCCCATCGAGAGTGATTTTCCCAAAGGCCTGATGCCTAATAGCAATTATATCATGCCATTTGCCATCACTGTACTGTTTACCATCATCATTAGTTGTGGTAACTTCCACTGATGACCCCTTAAAAGAATAAATGAATGAATGTTTCTACACCAATACACACAAAGACATTTGTATATTTGTTAGAAAAACAAATTCCAAATTTCAACATTATGATTCTAAAGCAAACAGGAATACATTTCAAACAGAACTCAAAATTAAAGTTGATGTCTTGCATCACCCTGGCTTTGCCTTGAGGTACATCTCTAAATGCCACAGTGCCTAAGTGTGGGATGAAATTCTCTTTGGGACAAGCATCTTCTACAAAGGCATTTGTATTTTGAGTTCCTGTATACATCAGAAAGGTAATGAGTTTTATAGACTAATTTTGGTTTTAGTTTTCATGGCAGAACTATAGAAAAAGAAAAGAATTCAAATGAAAAACATACTGAAAAGTGGTTCTTTTTTATTAATACTTTTATTGGTGCATATAGCCTCAAGCAAACTAGTTTCTTTTACCTTCACCTAACTACTAATAACAAGAAGGATTGAGATTCACATTAAAAATTGGTGAGTCATTAATACTTTAAACTTAAGAGTGGGGTAAAACAGCGTAGTGAATAATGCTCTGCAGTCTAAAATCTAACATTATAGCCCTGGCTAAGGTGATACCATCATAGCTAAAAATGTCTTCCTAAGTAGACAAAACATAGAAAATGGCAGAGCCCATGAACAGAGATAAGCAAAATGGAGGTGAAGGTAAGGAAACAGAGAAAAAGAAGTGGAAGGATGCCATCTTAGTAGTTTAGAACGAAGTATATATTTTTTTCATTAGGTTATACTTGACACAATGATAATCTTTTTAGACTTAAGCAAATAAGGCTTAAAATATCACCAATATGTTTACTAGTACTATTAGGAAGAAAAACAAAACGAAATTACTCTCAATATTCTAGATGAAAATAAATTCATTTCTTACTTAATAAAGTTGATTCACTTAGCATAAGTAGACCTCATTCCAATAAAAATTTCTAAAGCTAAAAATAAGGTTAGGCACTGGGCTTGGTGGCGCACGCTTGTAATCCGAGTACTCTGGGAGGCAGAGACCGGAGGATCAGGGTTCGCGGCCAGCCTCAGCTCTCTCTCTCTGTCTCTTTCTCTCTCTCTCTCTCTCTCCCTCCCTGTCTCTCTCTCTCTCTACCTAGTGAGGCCCTCCGCAACTTCGTGAGACCTGGTTTCAAAATAAAGTATAAAAAAATAGGGCCGTGGGTGTAGCACGGAGGTAGAACACCCCTGGGTTCAATCCCTGGTACCACAAAAAAAAAAAGGTTAGATAAAATATTATACTTTTTGAAAATTACCTGGAATGTTGCATCAATATCTAATAACTTGGCTATACTGCTTTTCATAAGAGAAAACTGATATTATCTGAAGTAATAGAGCTGAAGATTTATATTGCCAAAAGTACAATGTTAATCACAGCATCTTAAGTATCACATTTTTATTTATATGATCCTAAAACAGCTTTAGTGATACAACATGTCCATTCTACACATTTAATTGGCTCCTGTCAGGCCTCATAATATACTTGACAACATGTATGACATACAGAATTTCATGTTACCAAAGTTTGGAAAAACCAGCTTTTAATTTCCCATGAGCACAAGTGGGCTGCTTCTCACATGGACAACATCCCAACTTTTATAGACAATTCGGTGAGCCAGAAACATTACCATTTGGTAAGATTATTTTTTAGTTCCTTGAATTTCTGTAGGTTTCCTTTCTTAATATCTGTGCTCTTCGACATACCCTTTTATTTTCTTCAGCCTTATTTCAACATTTTAATATTTTACAAACACACATTTCATTATCGTGGTTTAATAATTAAAACCAGAACTGGTGTCGTGCCCAATTAATGTGCCCTGGTAGCATGCCCATTAGTTTTTCCATTAGTGAATTCAACAATACTAATGGGATTACTAGCATGGGATGCTAATTGGGCGTGACATAAGAAACTGGCTTACTTCTTAGCATACCCTTGCTAATGATGAAATTAATGAGCATTTTATTAAATGCTGTCTCATCAAAGTGTACTTAGTTAGCGTTAAAATTGTTACAAACGAGGCCGCATTCTAAAGATCAGGTGTCTGAGCGAGTGCTCCTTCATATTTTGTTTGGCAACAATCTGAAGCCTTCGTACTTCTCTGTATCAGAAACCACATTTATAGGAGACAAATCCAAGTATACTATAGCCACGGTTTGCTAAACTTGCTTTTGTAATTATAGGAACTTAGAATATTATCATCTGATGGTGATTTTAAGATTCCTCCCATCCCCTCGCCCCAATGTAAAAAGAATAATTCTGTGGTCAGTTCTACTGTCATAGTATATAGTTTCCTCTTTTCGTGTGGAAAATACCAGAAACAGTAAATAGATGCTATTCAGAATTATTTGAGAACTTTCACTTTCACGGCTTCCTTCCAAGTGAAAACGGAATGTTATATGGATTTTCTGTTAATGTCACTGAACATAGAATACTTAAGTGATAACCATGGATCATTACTGGTTAATAAAATATCATCTGATTAAGTATATTAAAAACTGAAATTAACCAAATAAAGGATGAGAAAATCATAGCTAATTGTAAAGACTTGACAAAAAACATAGCATTTGCAATTAACTTCCTTGTATCTCTTTAACAATGGTTGTGAATGTTCAGTCCATCATACATAAACACATTTACAATTTTAAATATTATGAAGAATATTTTCCTCTCCCCTAAACATTTTTCAATAGGATGCATTGGATACTTAGAAGAGAAATACGTTTTAACACCAATAGCCTCTATGTATGATTATAGTTGTATAAGGGATTCATTACTCAAGTTTACTAAGATATTTTTTAAATAAGTAAAGTACAAGATGGCCTCAAGTTTAAATAACTCAAGTTATTTAAAAGCTATGTGCTAGATAGGAACTTTAAAATTCCCTGAAAATGCTCTTTTTGCAATTCAAAATTTAATTATTTTTAATAGATTCAGGAATAGTAATTTTAAAATATCCATCTATTTTTCTGATAGAAGTCAAAGTACCTAACAAACAAATTAAAATAAATACTAAATTGCTATAAAACCATTAAAAACTGGACATTTTAACTAGAAAATGCAATTTTTTAAAATTATGGGTAGTAGTGTTTTACAATACATATTATCAGCCCATCAATCCATCAGAAGACACTTATTTATGAAACATCTGCTACATTGCAAGGATCGTGTTATGTCTTGAGGATATATTTTTAGAGGAGGCAGACATAGACCTTGCCCTCACTGGATTGTACAGTTTGATAAGAAATATACATCAAGCATATAATTTACCTGTGTGATGGTGAGCACAGTAAGGTGCTCGATAATACTGTCCTTGTTTAAAGACAAAAGGAAAGAAAACTGGCTTAAAATAATACCTACAGTATCTAAAATGGAAATAATTTTAGTGCCAATAGGCAGCAAATAAGACCAGCTTCTGCATTAAAGGCGGAGTAGCTCTAAGTTTGCACAAGAAGGTATATTCACTTCCTTACTCGAAATGGGAACAAATAATAGAAGGCTGTTCAAATGTTCCCCATCCCTCAGTTTCAACAAGTTTCTACAACTAAAGGGGGAAGACATCATTACAAAAGCAGCGCATATGTTAGTAAACCTGCATTAGATATAAACACCTTGGAGACAAGGAATGACACAGTTCTTGCTAGTGTGAAATCCTTGTTCATAGATTGCATCGTGACTCATGAACACTTAGTATAATACATCCGATTACATTTTTTCAAATATATCCTAACACAGTCCTGCTCAACCAAAACAATGTTAAAAAAAATGAACTGCCACTGTGCTGAGAACACATGCCACTTTTGCTTCTGGAGAGAGATTACGATCCTAGAGAGAAACTGACTTAACCAACATCATTAAGCCTTCGCAACTCCCCTCAACTCCCAACTTTCGGCTGTCACAATTTGCCCTATGCTGGCACCCACCACCAGATATTCAGGTGAGGGTTTGGCTATCCAGGGTGGAGACAGTGGCTGGGAAAGCTCATTGCAGTGATGAGGGGTGACTGGGTGGGAGAGAAGTGATGGGCAGCGCCCCGTGAATGTTTCCCTGAACTCTGCAACCATGTTTTGCACCAGCCTGTCTCTCTGATCACCGTGAAGGGACGGGAAAGACAAGATGGCGTTTCCTGGCAGCCTCTCTCACGATCACAATTCCACAGCGAGGCAGAATGGAACACGGTTCGAAACCTTTATCCTGCTATTCTGCGGTCTTAATATGTTACATACTTTAGATAGAGGAACATTAATGCCCCAAAAGATGACAATCATTCTTCAGATGTGGTGGCATCATTTTTTAGTTAAGTGTCCAAAGACTTTATTCATGTTTAGTGTGTGTGTGTATACACACACATGCGTGTGTGCTTACTAAATACTCAAAATGTGTAATGAACAATGTAGGATCAGTGTTCTTGTGCACGGCTTTTTGTTCTTTTCTTATTTTTGTCTTTCCAGTGCCTAACTGCATATTGTGCCTGGAGTACAGTAAGTTCTTAACAAAGTTGCATGGGAAGAAATCCACTAAACTCAGTGCCAATTCTACCACTGAACCACTGTGGCACCTTAGTAAAGACACTTCCTCTAAAACTGGGATGAAAACAATACCTAGGCCGGGCGTGGTGGCGCACGCTTGTAATCCCAGTACTTGGGAGGTGGAGACCGGAGGATCCGGGTTCACAGCCAGCCTCAGCTACTTAGTGAGGCCCTCCGCAACTTCGTGAGACCCAGTTTCAAAATAAAGTCTAAAAAATAGGGCCAGGAGTGTAGCTCAGAGGTAGAACGCCCCTGGATTCAATCCCTGGTACTGCCAAAAAAAAAAAAAAAAAAAAACCCAATACCTAACCCAAGGGGCTACTTCAAGAATGAAATGAGGTCACTGATCTGAACCCATGTTGTATACTTTAAAGCTCTATAAAAAAAGGTGTATCTGATCAAGGGTTTTCTCCATCTGACTTCTTCTCAAATATCCTCAGATACTAGTAGGTTGAAGGGGAAAAGCAGATCCAGATTTTTACTTCTTATTAACATTCTTCTATTTAATTCTTCCTTTTCTCTTTTTCCCCCTAATTTTAATTGATTTTTATGATTTAGCACTGGGTCTCTTTTTCACTTTGTTTATTTGGATGTTCTGCAGAATATTTTCATTCTACTAGTAATTAACTTATTCTTCCACAACATTTAAAATCAAATATTTTTGCCGGGCGTGGTGGTGCACGCTTGTAATCCCAGTACTTGGGAGGTGGAGACAGGAGGATCCGGGTTCACGGCCAGCCTCAGCTACTTAGTGAGGCCTCTGCAACTTAGTGAGACCCTGTTTCAAAATAAAGAATAAAAAATAGGGCTGGGGGTGTAGCTTAGAGGTAGAATGCCCCTGCATTCACTCCCCAGTACCATACCAAAAAAAATCAAATATTTTTCCTAATTATTTTATGAAAACATGACATCAATATGATCCACTTCCTTACTCCCTCCATACAGTAAGCTGATTATTCTCTCAAACTTTTAATTCACTCATCTCCCTCTCCTTCAACTGACCAATTTCAGCAGCAACTGTTAGTAAATTCTTTTGTGGGGTTTGTTTTTGTGTGGTTTTGTTTTGTTTTGCCCTTTCTTTATTTCTCTTCTTTTTCAAATATTTTTATTTGGCACTGTAAAGCAAATTTCCAGCCATTCTATCATTAAATATTTAAGTTTTATTTAATATTGCTAGGTTAACTCTTCACCACTGTCTCTCCTTTTTATATTTCTGACTCCCTTATTTTCCCCCTTTTGTTGAGATACCTCACTAAAATATTCCTCTCCAATATGGTGCACAGGTAGTATTTTTTTCTGAATCTCCTGATGTTAATAAACATTTTCTTTTGTACTGAAAATCAGGACAGCATTAGCGTGATTGCTAAAATTGTGGTCTTTGGAGCTGGGTTGCCTGAGATTAAAGTCTAATTCTGTGACTTTGGGAAAATTAGTTTACTTATGGCTCAGATTCCTCACATGTAAATGGGAATAATAAGACTACATATGTCATAGAATTGCTGAGAAGTTCAAATGTGTGTGTGCACATTTATATATAAAGAGAACATTTAGACTGTCTGGCACAGAGAGATCATATAAAACGTATCTGTTTTGCTTGTTATTGACAAGAACTGGTTGAGTTCTTTCAACAAATTTATAATCAATTCTTCCTTAAATCATATATTTTCTCCTATCTTCATTTTTATAATTTTTCTTATTCCCTCCCCCTTTTTGTGGTACTGAGGATTAAACCCAGGGGAAGTCTACATTTGAGCTATACCCCCAGCCCTATTTTATATTTTATTTTGAAACAGGGTCTCACTAAGTTGGGGAGGGCCTGGCTAAGTTGCTGAGGCTGGCCACGAACCTGTGATTCTCCTGCCTCAGCCTCCCAAGTACTGGGATTACAAGTATGCACCATCATACTCTGCCTCTTCTTTCTCGTGCATGCATTTTTGTTCTCCATTTGAGTCTTCTAACATTGCCAGTATCTTTTATATTTTTTCATATTTTGACAATGTACTTTGAGACATGTTTTCATCTTTATTTTCCAACCCACCAATCTAAAGTGTCTGTTCTCTAATTAGTTTCCTTTAATTTTTCAAATGAAAAACGTTATCTCCAGCTCTGTGATTAAATCGACTTTAGTGTACTGATTTCTTTACCCCCGGATGCCATGTGCCTTACCCTCTGTGTGGCTGCATCTTCTTGTCTCCCTGGCTGCTGGGTCTGCTTACATGTCATGCTGTTTCTCTTTGCTTTCTCATTGCCCACCTTTTAGCATCCCTTAAGCAGCTGCATTTCCAGGAGCCCTTGCAACTGAGGACCTCCAATCCCCTAGCCAGGGAGCAATGAGACCCTTGTCAAGAAACCTTGCTGCCTCTGGTCTTTCTAGTTGCTGGCTTCATTAAGAAGGAAGGACTCAGCCTACATGCTGAGCCTGGCATGAGGCTCACACACTCTTGGTCCAGCAGGCCCTGTCTGGAACCTCTGAGGTCATTGGCTTTCCATGGTTCATAAAGCTGTGGTCATCACCCAGAGCTCTTGGTCCATGATCCTAGATGCAACTTGGAAACAGGGAGGAAAAGGTATGCCAGTTTTACCAATATAATGTAAAAATTTATTTAGCCAGCATAATTCATGACTTAGATCATCAGTTTTAAGTTGAAGACTTCAGGACATAGAAGGCAAAGTCTTCTATTTGGTCTAATTCATTTCTCAATTGCCTGCAGGCCCAACACATTGCCTAATATAAAATGTTTGCTATTATTTGTTTGAATAAAGTGAAGACAACTCATTCAATGGTTTCCCATGGCTCCTAGGGAAAAAAAGATTCAAATCCTTACTTTACCTTACAAGGCCCTAAATCACTTGGTTTCTATCCTACTTTTTTTTTTATAAGATGTAGTATTTATTTATTTATGAACCCAGGGACTTTCTACCTCTGAGGTAAAGCCCCAGCCCTATTTTAATTTTTTCATTTTGAAACAGGGTCTCACTAAGTTTCTGAGGCTGGCTGCAAACCTGTAATCCTCCCATCTTAGCCTCCCAAGTACTGGGATTACAAGCGTGCGCCACCATGCCCAGCTCTATCCTACTTTTTAACTTACCACTTTCCCTTTTATTCTCTATTCCAGCTATATGAGATTTATCTCGATGCACCGAACATGCCGTGTTCTTGTCTACCTCCAGCAGTTATCCTTTGCTATTTTCTCTGCCCGGAAATTTTATGCTCAGCACCTTGCCTCATCTCTTACCAGCATTTCCCCTACCCTGCCCCACCTCAAACACATGCCCTCAGACACAGGCATCTGCTTGTCCTGGCTGACTTTGCCCACTGTCTTGCATCTCCACATTTTTGGAGAAGAATGACAACTCAGAAAAAAGATCCTTCACTTAATGTTCTCATGATTCTTCTCTTCCATAACATTCATGAATATTCTAAATCCACTGTTTTACTTTATCCTCTCCAGGTTGTTTCATGGGGCACCATCATATTATTGACTTTAAAACCATTGGAAACATGTAGCAAAGTAGTTCCTTACAGCCACTGTACTTAAATATTTGCTGGTGAAATAATGGAGACAAAAAGAGAGAGAGAGAGAGAGAGAGAGAGAGAGAGAGAGAGAGAGAGAAAGGCACAGACAGACAGACATAAGATTTGCCCTCAAGTAAAATAAAGTAGATATACTCAAGTTTATTTAATAGTTTTAATCTTCCATATAAGGTAGCATATTGGTTGTTAAATGCATACATTCTTAGGGTTGAAAAGTTAGCTCTGCTATTTTAGCTGTGGGAAGTCACATTGCTTTTGCAATTTTAATTTTCTTCATTGGTAAAATGGGGTTAATAATAGTATTTATACTTACTTATTACCTTCCAAGTTTCTGATGAAGATTCAACATGAACACATAAGCACTTACCTCAGTAGCTGGCATCTACTAAACTCTTAAAAATATCAACTGTCATGTTGAATAATTTACCTGAGGATCAAAAAGAAAATAAGGACGGCCATTCTTCAACTGAAGTGCAAAATACTCTTCCTGATTGCCAGGCGATGCTGCAAAGACAATCAAACCTTCAGGCACCCTTGTTCGGAAGCTGGCCTTAATGCCTGGTGAGACAAGTGTGATCAGCAAATCAGTGCAGGGGTTTTGTTGATTCTTTCTGATCAACGTACATTTACTTTCATTATTATTTATGATGTAGGGAGTACAGTCAGGAAATTATACACAGCAATGTACTGGGATGGTTCCAGCCATTTGTTTTTAAATATATCTCATTTTAAATGCCAACTGGTACTTGGAAACTCAAGCCTACACTTCTACTAATCAATATATAATGAAGTTTAAATGTATACAAAACTCATCAACCCAAAAAGACATGTAGTCAACCCAAAATTGGACACTCAGAGTATCAATGCGAAATCATTTTCAGAGACTTATAAAAATAAATGGGGTTTTGACATAAGGGAAAGAAACAAAAAGGTCTTGTTTAAATACTTAGGAAGTTGAAAGAATTAGTCCAGTAATAGATGCTAAAACTGGAAGACTTGCCAAGTAGTGGCCTATTGGAGCTGATATCCTGAAATAGCCTCCTGTAACCATATGGTTTGTAGCCTTTGGAATTTCAGGGTCTCCTCAGACCATGTACCAGCACCGCACAGGAAACACCAGGCTCTAGTCTCATAGGAATTTCCAGCTCAGGAAGTCAGGGTAACTTGCAATGGTCCCATAAATGCCTTCTCACTGATACTGCAGGGCCCTGCCTCCCCTCTACAGGGTATCCTACCTTGTCTAAGCTCACTACTGAGCTCTTCCTGTGTGTAAGCCATTGCACTGACACTAGACACACAGTTTAAGTGGTAGATTCTGTTTTCTAAGAGTTCCTAATTTCTTTTTTAAATTTTTTTGGTAATGGGGATTGAACCCAGGGGCATTCTACCTCTGAGCTACACCCCCAGCCCTATTTCTTATTCTTTATTTTGAAACAGGGTCTCACTAAGTTTCAGAGGGCCACACTAAGTAGCTGAGGCTGTCCGCGAACCTGCGATCCTCCTGTCTCAGCCTCCCAAGTATTGGGATTACAAGCCTGCGCCACCACACCCGACTCCGAATTTCATTGGAAATATAGAATGGACAGACAAATCTTACTGTGAGGATCAATTAAGAGCTCAATAACATACATGAAAATCAAAAACTCAAGAACACAATGTTGAATAATGAATGAGTTCTGATTTGAGTTATAATTCAATCAGCCAGTTATAATTCAATCAGCCAGTTCAATCATGAGCCACTGAAAGAGACAGAACTCCCTTCAGACTGGGCTGGTCACTAAAGGACCTATAGGTGAGGGAACTGAGCTTTGTATATGGCAACTACCTTAGGATCCAGGTCTGATTCACCTTTCCATCCCCCAGTACATCATAACACAGTGTGTAAGTTCACATAGCAAACATTTTGGGACTCCAGGTGAGGAGAAAGGAAGTGAGAGTTGCATCAGGGGTAAGGGAGAAGAAGCTTTAGCAAAAGTTTGGAAGCAGGAATACAGAGGACCTTTGTCAGCATTAAACTAATTGCTATTTTCTCCAATAGGCACCCATGGAACATTAACACTTGTTGAGTATTCTGCTACACAGTCAAGAAGAAATACTAATGGGCCAGTGCCTGACACAAAGTTCTAGTTTGGACAAAAGACTTTAATTGAAAAGAAGCAATGCTGAGACGTGTAAGTGACATAGCTATATATACAAGATATAATTTGATTAAGTGGGATAAAGAAAGGTTTATGGAGAATATGACAGATTTAAGATGTGGGCTTCAGACTTTCCAAAGAAGCAACTCAAATTTGTCCAGACCTTCTCAGCTTCTGCATCTCCATCTATGGGTTTTAAAGCTTCTGGCTCTTTCAACATACTTGTCCTCATTATTTGAGTATATCATTGCCTCGCATTCTCTTCCTCATGTCTGCTTAGATTATGTTCATTATGTTCTTGCTTTAGATTTAGTACTGGTTCTTCCTGGCACCTAGTTCACGCCATGGAAGACTGTTTGATCCCAAGAAATCACTTTTCAGTTGTCAAACTCACGTGAATGCCTAAACCAGTTTTACCGCCATCATCTCCCCTAACAAGTAGACTGAAAAGGCTGAGACATGTTAAATTTGTTTCATAGGTAAGTAAAATGAAGATGCTGAAAATCTGGTGGAGGATAGGAATAAAAAGCTCAAAATCAGGATTAGGGAAACCAGATTAATGGTGCAATGTATGGAGGATACAAATAATTTAGCTACAGAGGAACAAATTAGGAGATCACTATGCTTTGGGGAAAAGATAATAGGGATTTTAATTAAGGATGGACAAATAACTAAATAGATTGAAAGAATTGTCTTAATTATTCTCAGAATAATTAAGAAATATGAAGTTATGACATGGGGCAAATTTTCATCAATTATTGAAATAAAGGCAATATTATTAACAGAAATAGAAATGTCAGATAAGGAAGGAAATCTAAGGGTAATTATATAAGTTCAGTTTTAGGAATATTGTATTTATATTAATGATATGGAAAACTCTGCCATTTGAAAACAAGAAACAAAACCTTAGAATAAAACATGGGACTAGAAAAATAAGTTGACAATTCACGTGCCAAGAACCCATGTCTCAGAGGGACTCTAGATGAGGAGAAAGGAAGTGAGAGTTGCATCCGAGGTAAGGGAGAAGCAGAGAAAGAAAAAGAACCTTTGGCATAAATACTCTAATTTAAGAATAGGAAAATAAAGATAATTAGTTAAAATAAAAATAAAGATAATGCTATGAAATGAACAATATAGATAAATAACAAAGTAATAAGGATAACACTATAAAATGGAAGCCTACAGAGGAGAAAACTTGTCCAGAATAATTATAACTGAAGAAAAGTTTATGGAGCTGGTAATGGCAGTCTTTCTCAGCTGAGAAGAAAAGCCAGAGTCAAAGCTGCTGGGTGATAAGGAGATAGGGAATGGGGCATTTGGAAGTGGGTACAGAGCACCCATTAGGACAATCGATAGATAAAGAAATGAGAGACATTGAATCTTTTTGTCAACAATTTTGAATCTCATATTTGTTATCATATGCTATGAAATGATTGCTTTAAAATTAAATAGCTCAAAGTTATTACATGAAAAAAGTCGTAATTTATACCATGAAGTCAGTGAAGTTTTCTACTAGTGTGTTGGGAGGCATCTCTGTAGCAGGAGAGGGGACAGTAAAAACAAGGATGTGAGTGAGGGAAGACATCAATAACTGCTTAATCTGGGAAAACAATGACAAGCCTTTAACTCAAGGAAAATCTGGTATAAAAATGAGACAAAGTAAGAATTACAGTAACGTTTAGTTGAGTCACAGTGGAGATGATTTAACTATATATGCTACCGACGGCATATGCAAGTGCATGTGTTTTTCAAAAACACAACTTTTAATTTACAAGTCTTACACAAGAAGATGAAAAAATCTCCCATGTTCCTAGATAGACAGAATTACTATTGTTGAAATTACCATATTACCAAAAGCAATCTATATGTTTAATGCAATCCCCATCAAAATACCAGCAGCATTCTTCACAGAACAAGAAACTGGCTATTCATTTGTAGAAGAATGAAAATAGATCCCTGTCTCTTACACTGCACAAAAGTCAACTCAAAATAGATGAAAGACCTAGCAATTAGACCAGAAACTTTACAACTGCTAGAAGAAAAGGTAGGATCAACACTCCAATACACAGATTCAGGCAATGACTTCCTCACTAGGACTCCTAAAGTTCAGGAAATAAAACCAATAATTAATAAATAGGATGGCATCAAATTAAAAAGCTTCTTTACCCCAAAGGAAACAGTCAAAAGCTGAAAAGAGAGTCTACAGAATGGGACAAAATCTTTGCCAGCTACTTCTCTGATAGAAAACGAATATCTAGAATATACAAAGAACTTAAAAAATTAACACCAGTAAAGAATAACACAACCAATAAATAGGCAAATAAACTGAATAGACATTTCTCAGAAGTACAAATGGCTAAAAAATGAAAAATGCTCATCAGCCCTAACAATCAGGGAAATGCAAATCAAAAGTACACTGAAATTCCATCTCACTCCAGTTAGAATGTCAATCACTAAGAATACAAATAATAAGTCAGGCGTGGTGGTGCATGCTTGTAATCCCAGTACTTGGGAGGCTGAGATCGGAGGATCTGGGTTCGCGGCCAGCCTCATCTACTTAGGCCCTCCGCAACTTCATGAGACCCGGTTTCAAAATAAAGGATAAAAAATAGGGCCGGGGGTGTAGTTCGGAGATAGAACGCCCCTAGGTTCAATCCCCGGTACCACAAAAAAAAAAAAAAAAGAATACAAATAATAGCCAGGCGTGGTGGATCATGCCTGTAATCCCAGTACTTGGGAGGCTGAGATAGGAGGATGGCAGGTTGGAGGCCCACCTCAGCAATTTAGCAAGAACCTCAGCAACTTAGAAGACACTGTTTCAAAAGAAAAAATAAAATAGGGCTGGGGGTGTAGCTCATAGGTGAATGTCCCTGAGTTCAACCTAAAAAACAGATACAAATAATAGAATAATGGTAAGTGTTGGCAAGGATGTGTGGAGAAAGGAACACTTATAAATTGTTGGTGGGATTGTAAATTAGTACAACCACTATTTAAATCTGTATGAAGGTCTCTCAAAAGACTAGAATGGAACCACTATATGACCCAGCTGTACCACTCGTTGGTATTTATCCAAAAGTATTAACGTCAGAATGCTATAGTGCTACATGCATATCCATGTTTATAACAGCACAATTCACAATAGCAAAGTTATGGAACCAGCCTAGGTGCCCATCAATAGATAGATGAATAAAGAAAATGTGGTATATATACACAATAGAGTTTTACATAGCATAAAAATGGACAAAATAATCTTGTTTGTAGGGAAATGGATGGAACTGGAGAAATCATGTTAAGTGAAATAAACCAGACTCAAAAAGTCAAGAATCATGTTTTCTCTCATATATGGAAGCTAGAGAAAAAAAGGGGGGAAGTAGGAAGGATGTCATAAAAATATGTGGGAGACCAGTAGAGTAGAGAAAGGGGATCAGGGGGAAGGAGGAGAAGAGGAAAGTGTAGGTATTAAGTAATGAAAATGTTCAAACTATGTGATGGGCAAGTATGAATGTATTACAATGAATCCCATTATTTTATATACTTATAACACACAAACAAAAAATCCAAGTAGCACAGAAGAAGGCACTTTGATCTGATATTGTCTGGTAGACTGCCCTCAGCTTTTTGAACATAATTCAATCTTGTCATTTTTCTTTTTACATTACCAAGATAAATAACAAATAATTTTCTTTTGCATGTACTCTATAAGGAAATTGAAAATGCACATCTTCAAATGTATTCTTGACAATTCGTTAATTATTGCTATAGACATAAAAAATCCTATCTCTTAAGCCAAATGCTTAAATCATGTAATCAATTTCTAAATGAACTAAATTCACAAATGAATATATTTAAATATAAACATAAAAGTCTTTTAATGAATGAATAAGCAACTTTAAATAAAAAGTTATTGAATTTACCATGAGGCACAATGGTAAAATGATGCATAATAGTTCAAAATCATTAACAGTCAGGGCATATGCCTGTAATCCCAGTACTTGAAAGGCTGAGACAGGAGAATTGCAGGTTCAAGACCAGCCTCAGCAACTTAGTGAGACTCTCAGAAACCTAGCAAGAGCCTGTTTCAAAATATGAAAGAAAAAGGCTGGGGGTATAGCTAGGAGGTAGAATGCCCCTAGATTCAATCCCCCCACACACACACCCTCTTTTCCCATAAAAAGGTTCTATATTGATAAACCCCCATCTACTGACTTAGGTTCAGCCATGAGACTTACATTGGTCAAAGGGATGAATACAGCTCTGCTGTGCCGCATGGGAAGAGAAGCTGAGAATGTGTTGTGTGTTGGAACTGACCTCCATCAATTCCCTTCACTCACTACTGTGTTTTCATCTTGACTCCAAGAATAAGAAAACTTGTGGACCCTTGCCAGTATCAAAATATTTCTTGCTTTAAATGTTTATGTTAAGCAGCAACACTGGAGAAAGTGGGCAGAAAATTGAAAGACACATTTCTCATTTGCTCAAATTTAGACATTGATTTTTTTTAAAAAAAAGCAGAGAGAAAAATGTTCTAAAGAGCAATTTTTGTTTCCAGTGTTTAGAAAAATAAGGGAATATTTTTTGTATCTGTATATTTATTCATTCATTCAAGAAATGTTCAAGAAACCATAGTGGATGCAGTCATTCTTCTAGGCTAGTGGGATACACAGATATATAAAACAGACATATAGCCCTGGTCTAATATTCTAAAAATCTGAAAATCCAAGTACTGCACAGAAAATGTTTAACTTTCATGTAAGTGTGTTTGAAACTTTAAAAAAATTATAAAAATAATACATTTGCAAGGACTTGGAATAGGCAAAGTGTTCTTAGTAAAGGCAAAACTATAGTATACAGGGATAAAATAGAATATATTAGAATTAACAACTTCTATTTTAACAAAAGACATGAATGATGAGCAGAAAGATAGTGACAATCAAGTGGGAGAAGATATTTGCAATATACATTTCTCATAAAAATATAGAAAGTCAGAGTAAACATATGAAAAAGATGCTTAACATCAATCATCAGAGAAGGAAATTAAAGAGATACTCATAGGAAAAGAAGTGAAATTATCTTTGTTTGCATACCACATGATCTGGTACTTAGAAGATCCAAATAACTTAATCAGAGAACTGACTCTCTGCTGGGTGTGGTGGCGCACACCTGTAATCCCAGTACTTTGGGAGGCGGAGACCGGAGGATCCGGGTTCGCAGCCAGCCTCAGCTCGCTCTCTCTCTCTCTCTCTCTCTCTCCCTGTCTCTCTCTCTCTCTCTACCTAGTGAGGCCCTCCACAACTTCGTGAGACCCGGTTTCAAAATAAAGTATAAAAAAAAAATAGGGCCGGGGGTGTAGCGCGGAGGTAGAATGCCCCTGGGTTCAATCCCCGGTACCGCAAAAAAAAAAAAACAACTGACTCTCTTTTCTTGCATTTGTTCTTTGTGTCCTTATTGTGCCTTTCCCACTTTGTTGTGGATTAGTAGAGTTACTTTAATTATATTATTATTGCTATTATTATGTTACTATTACTATAAAATATTACTATTTTATTTTCTTCTCATCTCTCTAGCTAAAACTAAATTTTTTCAAGTAGTTGCTCTAGTGATCACCATCTGCATTCTTCATCTATCACATTTTACTACAAATTAATACTATACTACTTCACATATAAGATCCTTATAGCTGGGCATGGTGGCTTATGTCTTAAATACCAGTACGTGGGAGACTGAGACAGGAGGATCCCAGGTTCAGCAAATTGGGGAAACCCTGTTTCCAAATAAAAAATAAAATAGGTCTGGGAGTATAGCTCAGAGGTAGAATGCCCCTGGGTTCAATCAACAGCAAGCATCACACACACACACACACACACACACACACACACACACTCCTTACAGCAGCATATTTCCCTTTATCATCCTCCAATCAGATGTAATATTTTTCCACATATTTTAATTCTATCTATGTTGTAGACTGCACAATGTATTTATATTATTTTGCTTTTAGTAGTCAAATGTCTTCTTCAAAGTTTTAAAGCATATATTCTATTTATTCATATATTTTTAATTTTTTGTTCTTTCCTCATTTTTGAGATTCTATTGAGCATTATTTTTCTTCAGCCTAAAAATAAATATTCTGCATTCCTTGTAATAGAGTGCTGTTCAGGATATGGCATTAATTTTTTAATAATCATGTCTTCAACTTTATTTGGGAATAGTATTTTTACCAAAAATAAAAGTTAAAATGACCTCGTTTGCTCTTTTTTTTAAGTTTTTAAGACAGTCCGTTACCTTCTTGCCTCCGTTATTTCTGATGCAATGTCAGCCATCATTCTTCTCATTGTTCTCTTGTGTCTAATGTCTATTTATACTCCACCTGCTTTTAAGTTGGTATTAAACTTTTGTTTTCAGTAATTTTGCTATAAGCACCTAATATGTGTTTATTCTGCATGAAATTCATGGAGCTTCTTGGATCTTGAGGTGGTTGGTTTCATCATCAAATCTGAGGATGTATCTAGAGTTCTTTCTTTTTTCTTTTATTTATTTATTTGTGCGCATGTATGTGTGTGTTTGTAGGGAGAAGGGACTAGAGATTGAACCCAGGGATATTTTTCCTCTGAGCTTCACCCCCAGCCCTATTATATTATTATTATTATTTCTTATTTGGAAACAGGGTCTGGCTGAATTACCATGCTGGCCTTGAACCTGCGATCCTCCTGTCTCAGCTTCCCAAGTACTGAGATTATAGGTGTGCACCACCATACCCGGCTAACAGTTATTTCTTTTCCTGCTTTTTCTTTCCTTTCTTCCTAGAATGCCAACCTCCACTCATGATAGAACTCCTGATGTTATCCCACAGGCTACTGATCCCATTTATTTCTCAAACATTTTCTCTCTATGCTTTTGTTTATTTTATAATGGTACATGTTCAAATTTATTCATCTCTTATCCTGCACTGTTTCATCTACTAGTAAGCCAATCCAATGATCTAGAATGTGCATTTCATTACTCCTTAAATATCATTTATCTCCTAAATATTCCATTTTTCACTCACTATGCTCATTTTACCTTTAAATTCTTTGAAATATTTATAATAATTGCTTTAAATTCACTGCTTTCTAATTACAATGGTTTGTCATGTCTGGGTATGATGTATTGACTGTGTTGAACTGAAATTGGGCTTCAATTAGATTGAGTTTACCTCTGTTTAGCCCAGCTCTCAACCACTGATGATACCACTGTTTTTATATTATCCAGAGTTGAGGGGATTGGGTTAGAGTTATAAATATTTTTAGTTTATATTTGCATTGAATTTCTCCATAACTCTGGAATCCAATAGCAGGAAGGATTTATAGAAACCTATGTCTAGGCCTTCTTTTTTAAGACAATTTCTTGGTGAAGTTTCAATACAGAGGTGGTAGGATTTAGGGGCTGAGGTATTTGTTTTGGTCTTTGGACCTTTCTAGATCTCATTTCATCTCACTAGGCCACATCACTGTCTAAGGCTCACATGATTTCTTCTTGACCCTGAAAATTCTCCCCATCTGCCAGGGTGTGCCCCTCTTAACAGGTGCTCAGCCTCAGACACGGAAGCTGCCACAGCACAGTGATCACTGAGAAAGCACTTCATTTTCCTAAAATTCCACTTACCCAGGGTTTTATGCATTGCTGGGCTTTAATAGCCTCATAAAAATATAATTATTGTATTTAACATTTATTTAGTCTTGGGTTTTTTGTCCACAATGGGAGTGAAAGTCTTTCTCACTTTCCTACATCCAAATTGGAAGCAGAAGTTCCTATTTGTCTTGGGAGTGATTTTGTGAGAACAGGAAAGCACCTGTTTTATATATTTTTTTTTCTTGAACCCAGCCAACTTTTCTATATTTCCATACTTTCCATGGATTGTCTTAGATTTTATGAAATAATATTAATAGGAAATAATGATTATTTGATCAAATTTTGTCCAAGTTTTTAAGTTCCTATTTCTTTTTGCACAGATAGGACCTCTAGAACAAAGATAAGAAACTACAGTGATCGATCCTACATTGTTCAATGCTATTTTTATATTTTGCTAAAGATTCATATTATATTTATATACTTATTTGCTCAATTATCTGATCATCTCTATATTAGTATTTTTTAAAGAAAATTCTCATTTTCCCTTGATTAATAGCATGCCTATAATTTCTAAGTCTATACTTTATATATAAGACTATTTACTCCCAATTAGAATCCTTCAAAAATTTAGCATAGCCTTTAACGTCAGACACTGACTTTTTAGCCTTCAGCAACAGGGGTTAACTTTCTTTTGATAAGTCATGTTGATTGTACCTGGCTTGAGAAAAGTCATTCAAGTATTATATAAGGTTAAAAAATCAACAATGAACATTAAATTTTTGCAGAGATGAAAAATATGGAAACATCAAATGCATTAATATATACAAATTGATAAAATTAAACAGGAAGACACTAACTTGTATATGCCTTAGTTCTTCTATTAAGTTGCTTCGGCTCCCCTTTTACCAAAATACACTATTTTTCAGAAATAAAGATAAATAAGAAAGGCATAATGCTCATTTTCAGAGAACCTATCCTGTATCAGAAAAACCAGAAATATCCAAATGAGTACAAAATATTATAAAGACTCAGAATGAGAGGGAGATGCAATTCAACAGGTATAACATAGCAAAAACAAAAACCAACCAAACAAACAAACGCAATTAATCTAGCTCAAACGAGAGCAGAGTAATGTGCAGGGAAAGTTCCCAGAGGCTGTGATGGCTGAACTGGACTGTGGAGGATGTACTGCAATTTAGTAGTAGACAGTGCAGGTAAGAGTACCATAGGCCACCAATGATAGATGTAGCCAATGTTCATAGAAAGAGAGACTCGTCAGAGATGAGGCACTTTCCCCAAACTCTCCTCTTTATGACTACCACCAAACTCTCTTTCTCTTGTTGATTTTACTATAATCAGAGAGTTATGGCTCATTAGCTGGGAGTGGTGGCACACGCTTATAATCCCAGTACGTGGGAGGCTGAGACTGGAGGATCCGGGTTCGCGGCCAGCCTCAGCTACTTAGTGAGGCCTCCGCAATTAGCGAGACCCTGTTTCAAAAATAAAGAATTAAAAAAAATAGGGCCGGGGGTATAGCTTGGAGGTAGAATCCCCTGGGTTCAATCCCCAGTACCACAAAAATAAAATAGAAAGTTATGGCTCATTAAAAATAACAACTATAGCCAGGCATAGTAGGACACTCATGTAGCTCCAGGACCTGGAAACATGAGAAAGGAGGATCACATGTTCGAGGCCATCCTCAGGAACTTAGTGATATCCTGTTTAAAAAAATTATATATAAATATATATATTTATTTACACTTACAGTTGACTGGTACATCAGGGAATATAAATATAAAAGATATATATTTATGAATGAGACTGGGGGTATAGCTCAGAATGCCCCTGGGTTTAATCCCCAGTACCACAAAGAAACAATGAAAGAAAGATAGAAAGACAGCTATCAGAGATAAAAGATGCTTTAGCTGGGCATGGTGGCACACGCTTGTAATCCCAGTTCTTGGGAGGCTGAGACAGGAGGATTGCAGGTTTGTGGCCAGCTTCAGTTACTTAATGAAGCCCTCCGCAACTTAGTGAGACTCTGTTTCAAAATAAAGAATAAAAAACAGGGCTGGAGGTGTAGCTTGGAGGTAGAATGCCCCTGGGTTCAATCCTCAGTACCACAAACAAAAAAGAGATAAAAGGTGCTTTAGTAGACTACTGGATTAAATTAGTCAAAGATTTATAAACTGCTAGAAAACAATGCAAATAAAATATGTCAACACAATAGTCAAGATATATTTTGTCAGGAAATTAACTGGGGTACAGAGGGTGTAGTCTCAGTGCACAAACTCCTAAAATTGAAAAAGGAAATCTTCACGTACATTTAATGCATTCTTGTACACATATATTTTCTTATTCTTGTACTCATAAACACAGTGGGAACTCCTTGACTCCACAGTCACATATACCTTATGCTTCATTTCCACTCAATCCAATTGGCTGGAGATGGATTTACAGGAATGTAAATATAAAAGTTTAGTTTCATAGAGTAGCAACTCTGCCTATGAAGCTTCATATGAATTATGCAAATTATGTTCTAAACTGGAAAGGCTTTTTCTTTTTACTTGACTGCCATTAGGTGGAGCTAGAAATGTCCCCATTCATAAACTATTTATGGCTAACCAACCCTAAAAATACATGAATAACAAAATCTTCATTGATAATACCCAACAAAATAACAATTAAAAACTAGTCCAAAACATATGAATAGCCTGGTTTTAATCTCCAAGTTTCTAACACTTTGTTAAAATACCAAAGTTGGGTTATCTTATTTACTTAAACATATTTCTTAATTTTTTAAAATTAAGTTGTTATTTTGCTGCTTACCACTAAATTGGGAAACACTGGATCAACATTCTAACAATTACACTGGAAATATAGACTAGAGTAAAACTAGAGAAAATCATTAATAAGGAGTTTTAGTGGGCAAGGGGATTTGAGAAACTCTAATCCTAAACTTGATAAAACAGAATGCTCTCTTTCATCTTGAAAGTAATCTTCTATTTCCTCCTTGGACAATTAAAAGCTGTGACTATCTAAATGGTAATATAAGGACTGATCATGCTTTAGTCTCTAAAAGATAAGGGTCAGGAATATCTACCAGATGTTTTTGAAACATACATTTGCTATGGTTCTCCTTTTCTGAACAGGGTAGGACTAGGGTTTCTGGTTTGATATGCAGGCATTGAACTGGATGACCGCGACAATTTGTAGTAGTTTGTGAATTTTTTAAATTAATAAAATGAAATTCTCATCTAACTGCCTTTTCATTTCTGAGTTCATTACAAGAGACTTCTCAACTTGCTTTACTTCCTTCCCATATTTTATAAGTAGTTTTACAACCATTGTCAGGTTAAGCATTTCCAGCATTAGGAAAAGATTTGGCCTGTCATTTCTGGGAGAAAACAAGTAGCACAGATAAATAATGAAATCTTATTCTAGTTTTTTTTTTCCCCCTGTGGTACAAAGGATTGAATCAGGGACATTCTACCTCTGAGCTACACCCCCAGCCCTATTTTTATTTTTTATTCTGAAACAGGGTCTCACTAAGTTGCGAAGGGCCTCACTAAGTTACTGAGGCTGGCCTTGAACCTGCAATCCTCCTACCTCAGCCTTCCAAGTACTGGAATTACAAGTGTGCACCACCATACCCGGTTTTATTCTAGTTTTTAATTTATATTTCCAGAATGAATACTGAATTTAAAGTTCATCATATTTTTTCACTTGGATTTCTTTGCCAATTATTTTAAGTTGGGATTTTCATCATTATTGATTTCTAAGTACTTTTTCATATTAAGGTATTATTTCATTGTTGATCACATATTTCAGACACTTAAATATGTTGTGATTTATTATGACATACAGTGGAAGGTAGGAATATATTCTACTTTTTCCTAGTTATTTAAAAATTTATCAAGAAATGCATTCTGTGAGGCAAAAATTTTGTTTTTATTTACTTCTGCATTTTCAACACTTTGAACAATGGCTCACATATAATGGATGCCCAAAAATATTTGCTGAATAAATGTTTAATGACTGTAAAACCACCCTCAGCATATTAAAATAGATTATCATGAGTCAGTCCCTGCGTTTTGTGTTTTGTTCCAGTGATATATTTTTGTAGCAGTAAAAGACTGCTACATTATTATTCTTTTGTAATATTCCTAATATCTGACAATTTATCCTTCCTCTTAGTATGATTCACTCGGTTTTCAATTCTCTCTCAACTTACTTGCTTTTTTGTATTAATATTAAAATAATTATTTTAAGTTATTTCTCCTTAAATACATCCTGTGCATGTCCCACCAGGTTGTAATAGATATTGCATATTTTATTGACATTTTAAATTAGTTCATGTCAGATTTGCTATTTTGAGTCTTAAAAGTATTTATTTTGTCATTTATTTATAACTAAACATCTTACTATAATTTTATTGTTTAGAACAGGTTTTGGAAATCCCCTTTTTATAGATTTATCTTCTAAAAAAATCTCAGTAAGTGTGTTTAGTCCTTTTAATAACCAAACCTCTCATTTCTCTCTTATCACATGGGCTATATTCTCCAGAATAATATTAAAGAATAGTGGAGATGATGTGCATTATTTATTATTCTTCGTTTAGTAAGAATTGGCACAATTTTCAAGCCATTAGGTAGAATGGTGATTGTTGTTTTTCCTAACCATTCTTTTTTTTTTTTTGTCTTAGGTAACTATGCTTCTAGTCCATTTTTCACACACTTTTATTTCTTCTCTTAGCATATGTTTCTTCAGTTGCTATTCCAGGAAAGATAGGCAAAGCGAAACATGATTGCAATGCATTTCAAATTTTTAGGGAACTTTAGGCTAAAAGAGGAAGAAGGAGAAGTCATGAAATATTTTGAGAAGAAGGAACATTTTAGATGAGTGATAAACCAGAGAGAAATGGAATTCCCAGTAGAAGGGACCACTATTTCAAACACTATTACCAGAGTAACCAACAACTCAAATGCTCTAAAATGCCACCAACTGTCATCAAGGAACAGCCCAGATGGTTTCCTCTTCTGAACAGCTTTAATTTTAACTATAAATACAGAACTATAGGTCCATATGTGCAAGAAGTTTTAGGTAAAATTTTACATAGATAGATAGATATAAAAATAGATACCTACATCTGTTTACATAGATATTTACATAGATATATATGTGCTTACATATATAATCTTTATCTGTATGTACATGTCAAGAGAAATCTATGTAGATACAGATATCCATCTCTCTCTCTCTCTCTCTCTTTCCAGATTACTCCCCCAAATTGCTCTTGTGCACCAAGAATCTTATACAATCATTAGTATGAAACCAAGATTTCACAAGAAAGACTTGAATATTTTATCTTGATACTATCTTTAATGAGAATGCTTCCAACAACATCTAACAGTTGTAACTTTTCACTACTTCTTTTATATAAACTATCTATATTCAATTTCAATCACCGTAACAGCTATAAATACCTTATAACATAAATACTCTCCACTTTGCCACTTTGAACTTATTTTAGAAAGATGTTATACCTTAGATTGGTGTTGTAGTCGTCTACAATGAACTAAACGGAATGCTATTTAATCTTGCCACAATTTTATTGAAGCATGAATTGTAATCTATACAAATTCTTGCTTATTTTATAGAGCAAAGATAAAAAATTCAGTGTGCATTTTGCTTTCCTGATATGTGTTTTACCTTGTTGTCTTGTTAAATGACTAGTTTTTTAACAAGTGACTGTAGCAAATGAAATGTTTAAGCTTAAAGAATTTTTTAGCTATGAAAATATCTTCTTCTTTTTTTTTTTTTTTTTTTTTTTTT
>PVJS01018410.1:0-34904 GCA_004027185.1 Glis glis | reverse complement strand
CTGAATTAGTGGTTGCTCCAATCCTAAGACTCCAGCTCTTAGACCGTTCGACCAGCTACTGGTTCCTCTGACCCTCCACGTGCAGTCAGAACCTGGGACTACATTGCTGCAAACTGTAAGCCATCTGATAAATCCCTTTTTTAAAAAATATACTCATTCTGTGTATTCTGTTAATCTAGAGAACCCTGTCTAATACAGGTACCATCGTTACACTAACAAGAGGTCAAACTAACAATGTAATTCGGTTAGGAGTTGTTTGAGTCCGCTTTTCATCACTATAACAAACACCCCAGAAAAATCAACTTATAAAGACAAAATGTTTGACAAAAGGCTCACATTGCGGAGGTCCCAGTCTATGATTGGTTGGCCCCATTGCGTTTAGGCTCATGGCGAGATGGCACATCATGGTAAGAGCACGGGGTGGAGCAAAGCTGCTCACCTCCTGGAGGGGAAGTGAAGGACAGAGAAAGTGACCTGTGTCCTTCCGGGACATGCCCTCAGTGAGTAAAGACTCCCCTCTAGGTCCCACTTCCTAACGTCTCCACTACTCCACCACCTCCCAGTAACTCCCCTCTGGGAGCCATGCCTCTAACACAAGGCCTGTGGGCGGTACTCAAGATCCAACGGTGCATGGCAGAAGCGTGGAGAATCATAGCTCCCTAAGGGGGGACGTGTGGGAGAATTGATCCTGGAGGGCATGAGTTCCCATGGGAGAATGGCACTGAGTTCCCGAGGTACATGGAGCTTGGTGCTGACCACGAGGGCCGAGGTGGTGGCGTGAGCCTTTTGGGCTATTTTTCCCCCAAAAAAATCTCCTTTGAAAAAGAAACTGGTAATAAATATTGAAGGAATTGTTTTTGATTCATCCATTTTCTTTCTTTCTTGGGCTGTATTTAGGACTCCGGGTTTAGTTGTTTCTCCTCCTTCTTCTTCTTCTAGATGGTGTGATATTGGTATAGTTCCTCTGAGTTCTGGCTGTGACCTTGACTCCTTTTTTTTTTTTTGCAGTACTGGGGATTTTACCCAGGGGCATTCTACCTCTGAGCTACACCCCCAGCCCTATTTTTTTTAATTCTTTATTTTGAAACAGTGTCTCACTAAGTTGTGGAGGGCCTCACTAAGTAGCCGAGGCTGGCCGCGAACCCGGATCCTCTGATCTCAGCCTCCCAAGTACTGGGATTACAAGCATGCGCCACAACGCCTGGCTTGACTCCTTCTCTTACTAGAAATTTACTTAAGTTTATTTTTTTATTTTTAAATTTTTTTGTGGCACTGGGGATGGAACCCAGGGGCATTCTACCTCCGAGTTATACCCCCAGCCCTATTTTATTTTTATTTTGAAACAGGGTCTGGCTAGGTTGCTGAGAGTCTCACCACTTGCTGAGGCTGTCCTTAAACTTGCAATCCTCCTGTCTCAGCCTCCCAAGTACTGGAATTATAAGCGTGTGCCACCACGCTTGGCTTACTTAAATTTATAATATCACTTTTCTCATCTGTAAAATGGGAATCATCATAAATAACTGACCAGGCTACTCTGAGGTTTGAAAGAGATAAAACATTCTATACAACTGCTTGGGGCAAAAGGGTGGGTATAAAATAACAACTTATAAATTGCAAAACACCATAATTATGATGATATAAATTGTTATGGTGATAGTAATGATATTCATTATTTAATATGAAATATTAAACATACACCCTTCTCTTTGAAATCATAACCCTTGTCTGTATGTGTATGTTTCGCTTTTATTCTTATTTTTCTTACTTATAAGACACTATAACCCAAAGGTGGAAAGTGAAACTACACATAAATTGTATGTGTGTGTATAAGTGTGTGAGATATAGCCAGTGATTCTTAATTCTTCTCAAGCTTTAAAGACTATCCATCTTTCTTCTAATAAAAAATAATTTGCCCTTTTCTCTATTTACCTAATGTAGATGTGAAACTAATCTCTCTGGGGGGCTGAGGATGTAGCTCAGTGGTAGAGAGCGTGCCTAGTATGTGCAAGGCCCTGGGTTCCATCCCCAGCAACACACAGACACACACACAGACACACAGACACACACACACACAGACACACACTAATCCCTTTGGGATTTATGACTTCACTAAAACTTTAGAGAGTAAAAATCATGGTAGTCGATGTTTGTTGAACTTGCTGGTGGTAGGCACCGTTGTAAGCACGTTACATGCATTATCTCATTTACTCCTCATTATAACCATGGGGAATTGCTAATGTTACCCCCATTTTATAGATGTGGGGACTGAGGCACAGAGAGATTGAGTAATTTGTTCAAAGGCATGGAATAAACAGCAGAGCTGGAACCAACCGATCCTATTACCCGAAGCCATGGGACAGCCTGGTCAGTGCAGGACCTGCTAGAAGCCTATGATTCCCACAGTGTGATCTCTGAACACACAGTGCCACATCACTGGAGGGAATTCAGATTCCTGGGCCTCCCCCCAGACCTACTTACTGAATCACAATCTCTGGGGATTTGGGACTGGGGTTGTGTGACTTTTTATTTTGATTTTATTATTATCTAGTTTTTATTAGTATTGGGATTAAACCCAGGGACATTTTACCTTTGAGCTACAACACCAGCCCTATTTCATTTTTTTTTCGGTACTGGGGATTGAACCCAGGGGCTTTCTACCTCCGAGCTACATCCCCGGCCCTATGTTTTATATTTTATTTTGAAATCGGATCTCATGAAGTTGCAGAGGCCTCACTAAGTAGCTGAGGCTGGCCGCGAACCCGGATCCTCCGGTCTCCTTCTCCCAAGTACTGGGATTACACATTTTTTGTTTTTGAAACAGGGTCTTGCTAAGTTGCTGAGGCTGGCTTTGAACTGGTGATCTTCCTGTCTCAGCCTCCCAAGTACTGGGAACACAGGCGAGAGCCGCCAGTGATTTGACTGCATGTCCTCCCCCCACTGCTTTTCTCTCCCCCAGTGCTTCTGATGTACAATGATGTTGGACACCCAGCAGCACCAGCATTTTTATCTAATTGGATTAAAAACCTTATTTACTACAATTTTGAATTCTTTCTTTGCATTTCAAAATATTAAAATAGTAGCAGTCTTTCCTGGACACTGCTTCTTTTCATAATAAGCATTGCACCGTGCTGTTGATATAGATAATTTACTGGTTTTTACTAGGTAGGTATTTGCTCCTGTGTCCCTTTAAAAATACAAGGCATGTTTTTTAAATGTTCGTGTGCAAAGCACGGTGTGAGTTCTAGTAGAGGGGTCAGGGATGCACATGAACACTGTAGACCCTGCCCTCCATGTGGTTTAGGGGCAAGGCTCCAGTGCAAATAGTATCAGGGTGAATGAAGGATGGGAATACAGAATGTGGTTCAGTGAAGAAATGTCTGGCCTCAGTTTTCTACATTGGAATCACTTGGAACTACAACAAGTGTATCCCAGAGGCCCCCAGGTCTGGGGAAATTGAGGACATCGGATAGAAGGAATCACTATTAAATTCCATCTTAGGGCTGGGCATGGTGGAGCATGCCTATAATGCCAGTACTTAGGAGGTTGACACAGGAGGATCACAGGTTTGGGGCCAACCTCATCAATTTATCAAGATCCTCAACAACTAGGTGAGATCCTATTTCTTTTTTTTTTTTTTTTTTTGCGGTGCTGGGGATTGAAGCCAGGGGCATTCTACCTCTGAGCTACACCCCCAGTCCTATTTTTAATCCTTTATTTTGAAACAGGGTCTTACTAAGTTGCAGAGGGCCTCACTAAGTAGCCGAGGCTGGCCGCGAACCCGGCTCCTCCGGTCTCAGCCTCCCAAGTACTGGGATTACAAGTGTGTGCCACCATGCCAGGCTTTGAGATCCTATTTCAAAATTCAAAAAGGGCCGGGGCAGAATGCTCAGCGGTAGAATGCTCTTGGGTTCAATCCCCAGCACCAAAGGGGTAAAATATCCATTTTAGGAGGGAGAGATCAGAACTTGGAGTTCTCATCTGAAAGGTTTCTAGCATGGTGCTCTATGTACATAGTATAAGTTGCTTCATTCATTCTCCCCCCCAAAAAACCTCCTGTGAAGACTTCATGAAGATGTCCTTCCTTCCAAGTGAAGCCCGCTGACTTTGCCGTTCTGAGACCTGTACCTTGCTACGTTTTCTCTCTCTCATTGAGCTGGTCCTGTCATCGTATAGAACTGAATGCTCATGAGAGGAAGGGGCAGCTCTCATGCCCCACATGGGAATGGGGCATCCGGTCCCTGGTTAAACACCAGCGTAGGTCTAGCGCAGAGTACAGCGTGTTTGTTAAGAGTGCCACCGGGGTGAGACCTGGCTTCTCCCCTTTGCTAACACTGTGACTGGGGGAAGTTACTCAGCAGCCTGCACATCTGAACTTTTTTCTCTTCATGTATAACATGTTATCAAAACAGACCTCTGTAAGATGCTATTCAAGGCCTGTACGAAAGGTCTTACTGGTATCAGTAGGAATGCGCACACCGGGTGCTGTGGGCCATTTGGAAACAGGGACCTGGTCTCGGTGATCCTCAAGCTTCTGTTAGCCCGGAGCCAGCTTCCCCTGGCCGGGTTTTGGTTGCATCCTGGGACAAGACAGAGATCTCAGCTCGCAGCTGAGTCAGCACAGTGAGGATGCTGATGAGGAGGGAGGAGGAGGAAGGCAGAGGGGCCGGCCTGTCCCCACTGGCGCTGCTCTACAGGGGCTCTGTCCTCCTCAGCCTGGTGTGTGTGGGTGTCAGGGCAAATGGAGCTGTGGGGGGGGGGGACACAGCTTCTGCCGGGCAGATGAGAAGCCCTCTACCTCATCAGTGGAAGCTCTGGAATCTCTACTTCTCAAGAAAGCTAACTGTGTGTGTGTGTGTGTGTGTGTGTGTGTGTGTGTGTAACTAGGGATTGAACCCAGAGGTGTTCTCTCTCTCTGAGCTACATCCCCAGCCCTATTTTATTTTATTTTTTGAAACTGGCTCTCATTAAGTTGCCAAGGCTGGTCTCAAATCTGCAATCCTCCTGTTTCAGCCTCCAAAGTACTGGAATTACAGAAGTGTGCCACAATGCCTGGCAAGAAACTTAACTTTTTTTTTTTTTTTTTTTGCGGTACTGGGGATTGAACCCAGGGGCATTCTACCTCGGAGCTACACCCCTGGCCCTATTTATTATTATTTTTTTTTTTTTTGGCACTGGGGATTGAACCCAGGGGGATTCTACCTTTGAGTTCCATCCCCAGCCCTATTTTATTTCTTTATTTGGAAACAGGGTCTTACTAAGTTGCGGAGGGCCTCACTAAGTAGCTAAGGCTGGCCGCGAACCCGGATCCTCCTGTCTCAGCCTCCCAAGTACTGGGATTACAAGCATGCACCATCGCGCCCGGCTTGAAACGTTAACTTTAAACATAAGAAATGATATATGGTGACTGTATAAAATCTGGGAGATCTAGGAAACTACAGAAAGAAAACTAAGATCATCTTTAATCTCACCAGCCAGATAAAATTGGTGTTGTTAAAATTGTTTTATGGCCAGGTGTGGTGGCACAGGCCTAATCCCAGTACTTGGGAAGCTGAGACAGGAGGATCACAGATTTGAGGTCAGCCTCAGCAATTTAGTGAGAACCTCAGTAACTTAGTGAGACCCTGTTTCAAGATAAAAAAAAATAAAAAGGGCAGGGGGTATAGTATGGAGGTAGAATGTCCCTGGGTTCAATCCTTAGTAGCAAAACAACAACAAAAATACCCAATTATATACAGCCAAATATTTTCCCAGAAGAGTTGATCAATTTACATTCCTACCAGCTGTATCAAAATTCTTATTTCTATTGGATATTTTTAAAAGGTTGTTATTTTCATTCTTATATTTATTCCTTTTGTCCTACAAAAATTACATATGAAAAGAGAATTATACATTTTTTTGAGTGTGTGGTACTGGAAATTGAACCCAGGATCATTCTTCTTCTTATCTACACCCCCAGCCCTTTTTATTCCTTATTTTTGTTTTGAAACATGGTCTCCTTAGGTTGCTGAGAGCCTCACCACATTGCTGAGGCTGTCCTTGAACCTGCGATCCTCCTGTCTCAGCCTCTTCCCAGATACTAGGATTATAGGTGTGTACCACCATGCCAGGCTTACAATCTTTAATACATATACACAAATATTTGGACAATTGGGTGTGAAGCAACCAAATCACATAGCTCTATTACTAATGAATCAAAATCCAGTCATTAATGAACTAAAATTAATTAAAATGTTTGATTTTTATTTCATTTTTATGTCATATCCAAATGCATTTCAACTATTTGTTTTCAAGAGAAATGAAGCTCTTTTGATAAGGTAAAAGAGGGATTTCTCTTGTTGACCTTTACATCTAAAAGCCTCCACATCTTTTTTATTTTTTGAGGTACTGGGGATTGAACCCAGGGACATTCTACCTCCGAGCTACACCCCCAGCCCTATTTTTTTATTTATTTTATTTATTTATTTTTTTGTGGTACTAGGGATGGAACTCAGGGGCATTCTACCTCCGAGCCACACCCCCAGTCTTATTTTTTATTCTTTATTTTGGAACAGGGTCTCACTAAGTTGTGGAGGGCCTCACTAGGTAGCTGAGGCTGGCCACGAACCCGGATCCTCAGGTCTCAGCCTCCCAAGTACTGGGATTACAAGTGTGCGCCACCACACCCGGCTTTTTCTTTATTTTGAAACAGGGTCTCACTAAGTTGCGGGGGGCCTCACTAAGTAGCTGAGCCTGGCTGCGAACCTGGATCTTCTGGTCTCAGCCTCCCAAGTACTGGGCTTACAAGTGTGCGCCACCATGCCTGACACATTTTTTTTAAATATGGAGGGTTGTGAGGCCCAGGGGCTGTATTTTGGTGGTGGTTAGTACCTATTGAGTAGCAGAGTTTGGCTCAGAACTCCAAGAGGAATTCTCCCATGCTGTCACCTCATTCTTCTCTATATCCATCAACTAAACCTAAATGATTTGATATTAAAATTTCTGCTCAGATATGGCTTTACACACAGTATTATACATTCGAGGGAAAATCGCTAATTTTTAAAAAACCTGGTTGTCTATGGTTTAACTCTGGGCTCATGCTTTAAAACTATCTTTTTCTACATTGTCTTAGTTTTCTTTCTTTCCTGCAAGCATGCAGGTTGGTAGAAAATTTCACGTAAGTTCTTTTCCATAACAGGTTATCATTTAATATAAAATTTCTTCTAGACAAATACTAGACATCGATAAAACAAAAAACTGTCTTATCAAACTGTTGGATTCTCAGAATGGAGCAGTTAGAGCAAAGTATTATCAATCTGAGCTTTTGTAAACATTATTTTTTTTCTGTCTTAGAAACTTCCAGGTAACGCCATTTTATCTTCCCTTACTCTGTTTCTCCACGTTTGAAAAGAGACATTAACAGTGACTAGGAGGAACCTACGTTGTAAAGTTTCTGTGAATTACTGGGATTGTGCATGGCTAACATTATTCCTTTACTGTGTGGGAGAGGTGTCTTATGAATTGGTGAGAAAGATATGTACCCGTGGTGAATACCAGTAAAACACTTGATGATTTGTAGTTATCTAGGGAGAATGCTCAGAGATTTGTGCCTGAAAAGAGGAGAGAGGGAGGAAGTGAGGGCTGGAGAGAGAGAGAGAGAGAGAGAGAGAGAGAGAGAGAGGCGGTTCTGCACAAGTTGTAACAAGGCTCCTTTGAGCTGTTCCTGGGAGTGGCTGGGTGTGTCCAGTCATCCCTAACCAGAATGCTGAGTAATCCAGTTATAATGTTTGTAATATATCAACCTATAGGGAAGAAAAATTACCAAACAAAACAGTCTCCTAGGTTATTAAATATTTGGGCCAGTGATTACTTTAGTTAACTAGAGGAAATTGTTTGATAAAACTGCATAATGAGTGAATGGATAATTTATCCTGTAAGCTGTATTTCTCCCCTACAAAAATAGCAAGAACAAAAAAACTTTTTTTTTTGGTACTGGGGATTGAATCCAAGCCTCCCAAATATTGGGATGATAGGTGTGTGCCTGGCAAAACTATTCTTTTTAATACATGGGCAATAAAATGGTTTTTGTGGCAAGTAAAAGGGAGAGACATTATGGATTATTTTTAGAATTATAAGGCAAATACATATTTCCTATAAACAGGTTCATCATTTCCCACTAATTTTTTTTTTTTTTTGGTAGTGGGGATAGAATCCAGAGGCATTCTACCTCCGGGTTATACCCCCGGTCCTTTTTTAAATTTTTTGTTTTGAAATAGGGTCTCACTAGGTTGCTGAGGGTCTTACTAAGTTGCTGAGGCTGGCCTCAAACCCATGATCCTCCTGTCTCAGCCTCCCAAGTACTGGGATTACAGGTGTGCGCCACCACATCCAACTCCCACTAAATATTTCTTTTTTCCCCACTAAATATTTCTTAAAGAAATATTTATTTTGTGAATGGAAGGAAACAGTTCAACTAATGCTATGTCCATATATGAAGGAATTACTACCAATCACACTAACATGTGCAGGGAGGCAGGAGGGGGATGGGATGTGGAAGTCAATACACCAAGTGCTGTGTGCACATATGTCTGTATCACTGTGAACCTCACTATGATGTATAATTAAAATGCACTGATGAAAGAAAAGAAGAAAATAGTTTTTTTTAAAAAAAGAAATATTAAAAACATTGAAATCAGTTGAACATTTCCTGAAATACCAGCTACCTTTCCCAGGTTCTCTTTGTAGTTACTAAGGACCACTGCATCTGATTCATCCCAAATACTTTACATTCATAAAATAAGTACTTCATTTTTAAAACCTGTTTTATTTTTTATACTTTTAAGAAATATTTATTTTATGAATGTAAAGTGTTTGAGATGAAGCAGATGCAGTGGTCTTGGGTAATTAACCATAATGAGAACCTGGGAGCCTGGCTTGGTGCACGTTTGTAATCCTAGTATTTGGGAGGCTGAGACAGGAGGATCACAGATTCTAGACCAGCCTCAGAAATTTAGTGAGGCCCTCAGCAACTTAGTGAGATCCTGTTCAAAATAAAAAATAAATGTAGGGCTGGGGTTATTGCTCAGAGGTAGAATGCCCCTGGGTTTAATCCCCCAAACCAAAAACCAAAACCAAAACCAAAACCAAAACCCCAAAAGAGAACCTGGGAAAAGATAGCTGGAATTTCAGGAAATGTTAAACTGATTTCAATCTATGGGTTGAGTTAATCATCATTTGAATCAGCAACATTCTATGCAATCTTTCTCCTCCTCAGTAGATTATTTTCTCATCCATCCATCCATCAATCCATCCATCCATCCATCCATCCATCCATCCATCCATCCTACACCCACTATGTGCCAGATACTGTTTTAAGTCCTTGGAAGAGTGTATAAAACAGAAGAAAAATCCTGCTTAGATTTTAGCTGGAGAAGGCAATTCACAGTGAACACAATAAGTGAGCTGTATGGTATATTATAAAGAGTACTGTAAAATCTGATTTTGTATCTACCTTCTATAGGTCTGAATTTTATCAGGACAAAGGAAGATCAAAAGTGCTCTAGAGTTGGCTTTTCCCTGGGCCACATGGCAAGAGATTGACAAGGACACATGTTAACAATAACACAGAGCTGTTTCGATATTGCTGCTTTCTGAATTACTAGTATGAGTAGAACTTATTTTTTTAGGAGTCTCATGCCTGTTAGTCCTTATGCTTACACCCTGGCAACATTATTTTTTTCCAGGCATTTCTTTCAGGCTGTATATATTTTACACTATGACAATTATTGTAGATCTCGGACTCAGAAATCTAAAGCTAAACTGCAGGGTCTTGAAACCCATAGCTGGGTCTTATTCTTGCTGGTGACTAGGTGCTGACATACTCAACAGGTACTTAATCAATTAGTGAATCACAGACTCCAATCAAAGTGTCCAGTTGAAAGGGGGAGGCAGAGTAGGAATCCACATGTAGAAACTAGCAGAAATTGTTGAGGCCACTCTCTCCTAAAATCACTCGGCTGTCCTGTTCTAGGAACTAGTGTGAAAATGTGACTTTGGAAATGTTGAACTACTTGTATAACTTCATCCTCTTGCTTTTCTGTTTTCCAGTGTCTTTCTAGGTGGGATTTAAAGGGACTGAAATTAGCCAGTTGTGGTGGTGCATGGCTGTAATCCCAGGATGTGGGAGGCTGACACAGGAAGATCACAGGTTCGAGGCCAGCCTCAGCAACTTAGTGAGACTCTCAGCAACCTTGCAAGACCCTGTTTCAAAACAAAAAATAAAATAGGACTGGGGATATAGCATGGAGGTAGACTGCCTCTGGGTTTAGTCCCCAGTAATACACACACACACACACACACACACACACACACACACACACTAAAAAAGTGAAAGGACTGAAATTTATGGCCACCATGGGGAAAATGTTCTTGGGAAACCACTTTTCTCGGTCAAATAGAATCACGATTTTAATACTCTTACCACCGAACGGAAGTTACTGTTGTACTTCAATCAGCAGCTTCCCTGTCAATGATGTTACACTGAGGCGTGAGAGTCCTCGCCTTTCTTGGGTTTCACTAGAAGGTGAACACACTAGCGTACATAGTCCTGCCTCGAGAAACTCTTCAACACCTGAATGCCTTGGGCAGGGAGTGCTCCATTTAATCTTTCGTTACATACCTGTCCGGTTTACCCTGTGCCATCCCAGCTACGCACCTTCGCTCATGCTCTGCTCTTGGCCTGAATGGTCACCCACCCAATGTCCGTTGCCCTGCCTCCATGATGCCTCCCAGTCACCCCAAGGCTGAAAGGGTGACACTTGTCCCCGAACTCCTTTTGTGCTGTGCACCACTCTTGATGTCCCTTATTATTTGCTACCAGGTAATCTAATTCTTTTGTTTCTTATCTCCCTACTGTACTATTTGTAAGATCTTTGAGAAGAGGGAATGTGTCTTAAAACCCTAATTGAAAGGTGTATCTAGCTTTCAAACTGTCAGAATCACCCAAAGATATTATGTTTGGGCTTCCTAGGGTGTTGCTGAGTTTCTGTCACTGGAAATGTTTCTGCTCCGGATGGGCAAGCACTGAAGAGTGTTGTTGATGGAATTAAAACATCAAAAAGGAGAATGAAGGCGGGGGTATATGGAGGGAAATACACCAAGTCATGTATGCATGTATGTTTGTGTCATTTTGAATCTCTCTATGATGTATAATTACAATGCACCCATAAAAGTATATAAAAAGGGAGAATAAAAACTCTATTATCTAAGAGCAAATCCCTTTAAATCTTTGGATCATAGTAGTAATTATTCAGCAGGTGTTCAATAAATAATCGTGGTGAATTAGATGTTGAATGTGCTCCAACCTTTTGGCCACTTTGATTATTCCCTGAGCTTATTTGAGAAATAGGAAAAATGGTATTAACTGTCATTATTAGGGCTCATATGCCACGTGCCAGACATTTTATATGTATTGTCTCTTCATATATCTTTATACCTCATTTTACAGATAAAGAGTCTGAGGCTAGAGAGAATAAGCACTTTGCTCAGGATTTCTCCAGCAATGAGCTGTAGAGTCAGTTTGCAATTTTATGATGCCCTCAAACCCACATTTTCCCCACTACAGCTGGCTAACGTAATTTTAAGAGGCATCCTGCCCACTCCCCCTTGCTCCACTGATGCCTGAAATACTACTTTTGGAGCTCAATTGGTTTACAGCTTTGATCCTGGTTAATAACACAATACCCAAGGCATGGGGTGGGGGTCGGGGGGAGGTTGTCCATCAACTTTAGTTTGGCATCATGAGTTGCTTTCATTCATTTAGTCAGCAAGCTTTCATGGACTGCCTACCCTATGTCAAGTCCATGCCAAGCCCAGGTGCTATAAGAATGAATGAGGCTTGGCCCTTACCTCTACAATTCTCGGAGTCGCATGGATAAGACTGTAAGATAAATAGGTTATGATGAAACATTGTAGTAAATACACAATAGGGTGAGCAGAGCAGAGAAGCAACCGGCTCAGTTTCAGGTACTTTCCTGAGAACAAATTCAGTAGGAAGGGAGGAGGTCCCACGGAATGAAGGAGCTGCAGGCAGGCAGAAACCTGGGGTGTATCAACAGCAGGCTCCACAAAGAGATTTCAGAACAAAGCGGTGTCATCTGTTGGCAACTCCCTCTGCCACCCATCAGACACTTTCTCCTATCAAATTGGTATTAAATGTTTTGCTAATAATGCTATGCGTCTCTGGCTACTGCAATGGGAAGGATGGCAATTAGAGTACCTTTCTGTGCCCCTGAAGTGTTTGAGAAGTTTGTAGTCCATCAGTGGCCACCTCTGCCTTTCGTTTCATAAGTTTCACCTTCTGGTCCTGTGTTGTCTTGTAGGGTTGCGTTTATTTACTTATGCATGCATACCTTTTGCCCAAGGCAGGACCCGCCAACAGCCCCTTCCTGCCTGAGCATGTTGCAGGCCTTAGAAGCTGTGCAGACAACAGCAGCTTCAGTCTGAATCATTTCTTTCAATCGTGGACAAGCTGCCAAGAGGCGTGAGTAAGCGTGGAGTGCAGCGGTGGGCGGGGCCGCGGCAGGCTGGGCGTGGCCACGGAGGGCGGGGCGGGCGCGGCTCAGGTGAGCACCAAGGCTCCTGCCCTAGACCGCAGTGCTCGCCCTTCCAGGTCTCTGAGCTCCTCGCTTGCCTTTCCCCCTGCCACTCATTTTCCAGGATAACTGTAACTCCAGGTAAGTCAAGTGGGATCGCAGGGCGGGTGATTTCTCTTTCTGGGGCAATTCATGAACTATTATTGGGACTGATTCGAGATGGTGAACGAAGTGGACATAATGTATAATTCCCCCCAAGGGTGACCTGCCGCCTCTCGTCGCCCACATAGGCGGCAGTCCCAGCTCCCAGTCTTTTGGGAGCTAGGAATGCCAGGTAGGGATTACAATCACTTGACAGCACAGGGCAAGACCTGGCTAGAGGGCTTAGGTGGTGGTTCACGGAGGACATTTTCCAGCCCTACCTTCAAGGGCGCTCAGGATGGATTTTGCAATGCTCCTCTCAAAAAGGGCGTGGTACTTAAAAACTGGAGAAAGTTGAGACGTCGTGTGGCCTTCCCCCTTTCCGGTTGGCATCCTGGGGTTGAAATTCAGACTTATGGGCTGTTGTTATTTTTGGCATTTTCAAGCATCCCGTCTAAAAACTGCGTTCTTTTAGGCAGAAAGCATTCTCCCTCCCACTCTCTGTGTTTTAGAATATTTTAAACAAGTTGCATATTTCCAGTGTGGGTTCTTGGATTTTCACACTGTTTATGTTCGGCTGGCTCGTAATTTTTTCCTCAAGGGCTCTACTTTTTCTTTTTATGGTTTCATTTGAGCGTATCCTACCAAAAATCCATTTAGTATGCCAGGCCGTTCCACAGACCTGCAGTTGAATCCTCAGAACTGGAGGACTTGATGTGTCTTTGCTCTTCCCTCTGGTTTTGTAAACGAGGGTCTCAGAGGCAAAGCGGTGTTCAGAGCCACCCAGTTTGTAAGTGGCATCGCTGAAATAGAACTGGGCCTTCAAACTTGGCCGCTCAGGGACGTGTCCACCACCCCACGGGTTCTCTCGACATCTTTTTTCACCTCCTCCATGGCCTAAGAGGTTTTCAATAAAATTAGGTGGGTTTCCAGCAGCTGCCTGTCAGGAAGTGCAAGTGTTTGATGAGTTCTTTGATGAGTGGGGATGGGAGCCTGTCTGCGGAGAGGACTCTCCACAGAAAATGAGTCAGCAGCTTTGTATCTCTGCTTCCTAACGCCTTGACTTGTGCCACTTCAGTCCCTCTGGGCTGCGGGTGATTTGGGACATGCAGTCTCAGCAATTCGGGCCACTGTGGTGTGGCCCAGGTTGGCTCTCGTTTACTGCTAGGCTGCAGTGGGAGGGGTCAGGGGTCCAGGTCCGCCTTCTGGAGAGACGGAGCAGATGGGATGCTTCAGAATGCCTCAGCAAGGCAGAGGCTCCTCTGCCATTGGAGATGAAAGCAATTAGCCTTCTCAGTCATGGGCGCGGTGCACTTTCCTGGTCACAAGGCACTTTCATATACCTTCACTCACTCACACTTCGAGTCCTCAGAATGTTCTCGCACACTGCAGGAGCGCAATCTCATCTTTTCTAAATCTGGTGCTGACCCCTTCTAGAGTTGGAATGTGAGCCACACACCGGTTGGGTTTTTAGGCGTGCCATTATAGATATTACATAAGCAGCGTTTCTTGGCATACTGGCCAAGGACTGGTTGCACTAAAGACTTAGAGAATTTTTTTTTTTCGTATCTCTCCTTCTGTAAAATGAAGCAGGTTAGGCTAAAGGATACCCACAATACCGGAACAGAGTAAAAAATGAGTTGTTAAGGAATGAAAAAACTATGCACATAGTTGTGTGTGTGTGTGTGTGTGTGTGTGTGTGTGTGCAAGCTACACATGCCTGTGCCTACGAAAGTAAGGTAGATGTTGTAAGTAGGATAGACATATAGTGCTCAAATCAGAACCTGCTTGAGAATCAAAGGGCACTCTTCCTACTGTCAGAACAATAGACATAAGCCAGGATTGTCCCAGAAAAGTGGGACATATAGCCACCCTACCCATAGGGCCTTTTTCTCACCCAAATGGTCTAAAGACAAAAAAATTTGAGGATCATTGGTTTAGATGCATTACACACTTAGAACATCCTTATTCAGGGGACAGCGACAAGCCGTAAATCTAGAGAAGTGAGCCCCCCACCTCTCATCCTAGCACAGGAGTCTCCATTCATTTGGGGCCACTGGCAGCCTCTGAATTGTACCAGTTCTTTCTGGCCCACATTTTTTTTGTGTTTGGGGGGGTGGCTAAGTCCATCTTCTCCTCTAGGACTCACCTTTAGTGTGACTTACTTCGATGTCACTGTCACTGTCTCTGAGGAGGTATCATTGAGATTTCCAGTATGGGCTAGGTGTTGTCAAGCGTTGCCATGGTAACTAGGGCATCCTATCGAAACACTCATCACGTTTACATGTCATTAGCCATAGCTAGATGGAGGCAGGAGCCGGGCTGTATTCACCTTCGATTTCCTAATGCCCACTTGGTGCCTGACATGCACCAGGTACTCAGTTGGTATTTATTAAATGACAGCGCTATAGTATTATGAGTCTGCCATGTAAAGTGGCAGAAAGAGAACCAGAGATCCTCTAAGGTAGGAAAATCACAGGGGAAAACTTTTGTGTTGATTAAAAAAAAGACCAAAGAAATGAAAAACTAAGCCGGGCGTGGTGGCGCACGCTTGTAATCCCAGTACTTTGGGAGGTGGAGACCGGAGGATCCGGGTTCGCGGCCCGCCTCAGCTCTCTCTCTCTCTCTCTCTCTTTCTCTCTCTCTCTCTCTACTTAGTGAGGCCCTCCGCAACTTCGTGAGACCCAGTTTCAAAATAAAGTATAAAAAATAGGGCTGGGGGTGTAGCACGGAGGTAGAACGCCCCTGGGTTCAATCCCCGGTACCACAAAAAAAAAAGAAAAGAAAAGAAAAGAAAAACTAAAACCAAAACGAAACCATGCAGGATCGATACACTGTGTCATCTTTAAATGGGGAGGGTCATTCAGGACTTGGATTTTTTGGAACTTGAGAAAGTTCAGAGCGCACAAATGCCAGCGAAGACAGAATTACCAAGAAAGAAGGTGGTGAGGCGTGGTGGGGAAGCCGCAGGCCGGGCGCTGGAAGAAATGGTTCTAAGGCTGGTTTTGCCACCTTCCTTGCGTGGGTGGCCTGGGAGAATCACTTCATCTCATCACGTCACTTTCCTCATTTGCAAAATGAAGGGGTGGGGCCAGACCAGATCCTACTCCCAGATCTTCTCCCACTTTAGAGGTTTATGATTTTAGAATGCCTTTGCAAAAACTTGCAAAAATAAGCTGCTTTAATATACATTCTTAAAACTGCATTTGTTTTAAGCAAAATTCTATCTCAGTTTTCTCTGGTTAAATAAATGTCTCTTTTCCTTCCTTCCTTCCTTCCTTCCTTCCTTCCTTCCTTCCTTCCTTTCTTTCTTTCTCTCTCTCTCTCTTTTCTTTCTTTCTTTCTTTCTTTCTTTCTTTCTTTCTTTCTTTCTTTCTTTCTCTTTTTCTTTCTTTCTTGTTTCATGGTACTGGGGATTGAACCCAGGGGTTTTCTACCTCTGAGCTATACTCCCAGCTCTTTTTATTTTTTATTTTTTTGAAACAAGGGTCTCGCCAAGTTGCTGGGACAGGCCTTGAACCTGTGATTCTCCTATCTCAGCCTTCTAAGTACTGGGATTATAGATATGCACCACCATGCCCAGCCCTTTGAAACTTTTTTTTTGTGGTACTGGGGGATGGAACCCAGGGGCATTCTACCTCTGAGCTATACCCCCAGCCTGGTTTTATTATTTTATTTTGAAACAGGGTCTCACTAAGTTGTGGAGGGCCTAAGTAGCTGAGGCTGGCTGCAAACCTGCAATCCTCCTGTCTCAGCCTCCCAAGTACTGGGATTATAGGCATATAGGATTATACCATGCCCAGCGTACCCTTTGAGACTTTTAAGTGACTGAAAGGTGTAGTGCTTTTTTCATTTGAGCTATAAGCAAAATTATCATTTTGAAAAATCATTACAAGGTTTTCATGAAAGTAGAAGCTTATCTCTGTAACAAGGTGATCATAAAATGGAAAATATTGTAGTGATTTCAGCACTTTGACCACAGCCATTAGACACATAAATTCACTGTACAGGAATTGCTAATCTCTACTGTTGTAAAACTCTTTTTATAGCATTCGTTCGATGCAAAGTGGTCTGTGTAGGAGCTTGACACTTCATCCTGGGAGTGTATCACCAACACTGCTGCGATTTAAGTGCTTTGATTGTCTTTCAATACAGTAGGATGATAATTAGCTGTAGCTGAAGTCAACTCTTGAGCTACTTCAGACTTGATCAGCTTTATAGAGTTTTTAGGTAACTTGGGACTGACTAATAGCCGAGCAACAGATCCAGTACTTGATCGATTTCCTAATTGGCGATTGTTTGCCAATACAACACTCTCCATGCACAACACTGATACCTTTTGGCTAGCTTCAAACAATGCTGCCGCAGCTGGACCCTAGACATTAAGTGCTGCATGCCCTTTCCCACTGCCCCGGAGGATTTTCTGAGAAAGGAGCTAGTCAGCATATGGACAGGAAGGCAGATGGGTTTGGACTCACACACCCAGGCCTGCCATGCAAAGGAAGGCACTCAGGGAGGGGGGGCCTGGCCGGAGGGAAAGCCTCCCAGATGTCAGGTGTGCACTGATGTGCGTTCTCTGACAGGAACCTGGATCTAAGCCTCACATTGCAACACAACGCTAATATGTTGTATAATTAGCTCTATTAAAAGCTAAATGAGCCTGTGTTCATGGAGTCATTTAAGCTAAATGTATCTCAAAATGCTATAGTGAGCTAATAATATTTTGGTTGAACAGAATGGTAAAATGAACATTCCTTTACCCCTCGATCCACCTCCTGGATCCACTCCTAGGTGTTTGCAGTCCAATTCCCTCACTAGATTAAGCGATGATCTTAAACATAGTTTTTCTACACAGAGGAAAGCACCAATATTAAAGGTAGTTATCAACTATGCAAAGTTATTCCAATTTCTCTTCGCGCGCGTGCATGCGTGTTTGTGTGTGTGTGTGTGTGTGTGTGTGTGTGTGTGTGTGTGTGTGAAGGGGTAGTACACACAGGCTAGATAGAACTACTTGTGTTTGTTAAAGCACAGTTTGTATGTTTTCATATTACTATCAGTGTGATTAGGCCTCAAGTTGTGGAAACACTGAAAAATTTATAGGGGTCTAAGTTTAGGTTTCTTTGTTTGGTGGAGAAATAGCTCATTCCTCCCTGTACATGGGGAGCTTTGTTATAGATGAACTCAGCATTATCAGTGTTAAATTATCTGGTAATCCCAGTACTTGGGAGGCTGAGACCGGAGGATCCAGGTTTGTGGCCATCTCAGCTACTTAGGCCCTCCGCAACTTAGTGAGACCTTGTTTCAAAATAAAGAATAAAAAAATAGGGCTGGTGGTGTATCTTGGAGGTAGAATGCCCCTGGGTTCAATCCCCAGTACCACGAAAAAAAAAATATATATATATCTGCTGGAGGAAGCCAGACCTCTTGTCCTGAAAAATCTCTTGTACTTTTCTCCAAACCATTGGTGAGAGTTTTCTTTAAGTTCCCCAGTGGCGGGTGCGGTGGTCAGAACACTTCGGTGTTCCATTTTTGTCTCAGCACACTCTGCTGGCCTCAGTATACACCTAACACTGGTCAGTATCCTCTGGGGTGTGATATCATCCCCGGACCCCACCCCTGCCCCAAGAGGAGAGGGAATAAGGTTGTGGGCTTCAAAGAAGAGTATGATGCCCATCGTGACTTTAGATTACCTTCTGATGGATTCATGATGGGTACCCTGGCCTGAGTGGACTTGCCGTTTTATTTTATTTTATTTTATTTTTTTTGCGGTACCAGGGATTGAACCCAGGGGCATTCTGCCTCCTCGCTATGCCCCCGGCCCTATTTTTTATACTTTATTTTGAAACCAGGTCTCACGAAGTTGCGGAGGGCCTCACTAAGTAGAGAGAGAGAGAGAGATAGGGGAGAGAGAAAGTGAGAGAGAGAGAGAGCGAGCTGAGGCTGGCCGTGAACCCGGATCCTCTGGTCTCCGCCTCCCAAAGTACTGGGATTACAAGCATGGGCCACCATGCCTGGCTGGACTTGCTGTTTTTATCAGGGACATAAAGAGAAAGAGGAAGTCAGTGGGACTTCCAGGAGCATGAACAGGGCGCAAAAACCTTTTTTTTTTACTTTTTATTTTTCCTAATGAACTTGATTTTCTAGACTCTTAAATGCCTTAAAACATTTTTGAGTCCATCTTACACACACACCATATGTCCCATGAAAGAGAAGATTCTAGCCGGGGTGTGGTGGCACATGCTTGTAATCCCTGGACATAGTGGGCTGAGACAGGAGGATCACAGGTTCAAGGCCAGCCTCAGCAACTTAGGCCCTCAGAAACTTAGTGAGAGACCCTGTGTCAAAATAAGAAATAAAAATAAAATAGGGCTGGGGGTGGAGCTTACAAGTAGAACATCCCTGGGTTCAATCCCCAGTACCACAAAAAGAAAGAAAGAAAAGAAAAAAAAAGAGAAAATTCTGAAGAAACATTTGAAGAGCAGGGGCCCACTCCATCTTATTCTCATGTCTTTGCATTTTGAATTTCTGTCCAGGTATTAGGTGCAAATTGCAGCCCTATTAGGCATTTGACTCTAACACACCTGTGAGTCCTGGTTGAAGGACGCCCTCTCTGTGGAGTAGTGAATCTCTGTGACATCAGGGCTCATGTTCCGCCTGAAGACATCCAGTGTCCTGTTTACTGTCCATGTCTGTGTGTACATTCATCATCTTCCCCCTTTGTGTGTCTGTGTCTTTTCTCCTGTCCTTACAAGCCCACCAGTCATATTGGATTAGGGCCCACATAACTCCAGTATGACCTCCTCTTAGCTAATTACATCTGCAAAGATAAGGTCACATTCACACATACTAGGGATTAGGGATTCAACTTAATCTTTCTGGAGGGCACAATTCAGCTTATAAGACTTCATAAATATTAAATGGACCCATGCAAAACGCTGCTGTTGGACTGCGTGCAATCAACCAAAGTGTCCATTTTATATGACTTAACCAAAATCCTAGTTGGAACAATATGTCATAAATAAAAGCAGCCGATTTTGCTTAGTGCCGTCAACTGCTCTGGCTGGTTGCTGTGGAAGAAGAGTGATGCTCGGGCTCCTGACCATGTCCAAGAGGAGGCCCCTGCTGGAGACTGGAGCTTCTGGGCAGAGAGGCACACAAAGACGACCTCCTATGCCTTAGGAGGCTTGATCAGCGGTCTCTTCACAGCTGGCTTTCTTTTGAAGTTACTAACTTTTCCTTTCTCTCTTCTATCCATGATCATTACTTTGTTGAAACAGAGTTCTTACTGTGTTGGCAGAAGGCAGTTGAGAACACTTCCCGTGTGCGTTGGAAATTAACCTCTCCTTCGTCCTCCCTTCCAGGCTCACAGTAATGGATGCCTTGCGACTGGCAAATTCGGCTTTTGCTGTTGACCTGTTCAAACAACTGTGTGAAAAGGAGCCAGTGGGTAACGTCCTCTTCTCTCCAATCTGTCTCTCCACTTCTCTGTCGCTTGCTCAAGTAGGTGCCAAAGGTGACACAGCGAATGAAATTGGACAGGTAAGCCCCCCATGACCTCGTTTCCATTGTAAGTGGGGATATAGTTATTTTTATTTTTTTTGCGGTACCGGGGATGGAACCCAGGGGCATTCTACCTCCGAGCTACACCCCTGGCCCTATTTTTTATCCTTTATTTTGAAACTGGGTCTCACGAAGTTGCAGAGGGCCTCACTAAGTAGCTGAGGCTGGCTGCTAACCCGGATCCTCTAGTCTCCACCTCCCAAGTACTGGGATTATAAGCGTGCGTCACCACGCCTGGTGGGGATATAATTATTAAGACCCAAAGGCAAGGTCTAGAGAAAAAATGGAGACTTCTTGGTCAGAATTGCTCACGACTGAGAATTGTGACACTTTCAGGATTATCTCTCTCTTTTTATTGGTGCATTGTAATCATACATCTTGATGGGTTTCCAGGATTCTCTTAATCTTTTTTTTTTCTCGGTGCTGGGGATTGAACCCAGGGGTATTCTACTTCTGAGCTATACCCCCAGTCCTTTTTATTTTGAAAGAGGGTCTTGATAAGTTCTTGAGGCTGGCCTTGAACGTGCAGTCCTCCTGTTTCAACCTCCCAAGTACTGGGATTACAGGTGTGCACCAGGGCACCCAGCTTCTCTTACTCTATTTTTAAGTGTGAAAGCTCACTTATGTGTTCTGCTACCCAGGTTTAGAAGAGGTACCAGGTTGTGATGGGGACACTGGGGATGTGCTAGACAGTCACAGGTGTTCCATTTGCCAGTAGCTTTCTACAAATCACTGACATCTCTCACCTGTTATACTGTGAAGATCAATCAAGATGGTGTTTATTAAATATTTCACTGAAAATAGCCAGAGCAGAAAGATTGTAAATCTGTACTTCACTCCCATCTTATGTACCCAGAGAGAACCAAATAGTCTACCTTATCACAAAATTTATTTACAGCAGCATGCTCTAAGATGCAAGCTCAATTGCATTCTACTCTAGAATGCCACCATGCTTATTTTAATAAAGAAATAATATCTCAAATATCTACCTTCAAGTAGAATGGATAAATAAGAAGAATTGTGAATTATGTTGATATATATCTTAGAACACTCCCTGTGGGCTTGAAGATCCCATTTGTGAAACAAGGACTAAGAGGATGTTTGGCATGCACGCATGCGCGCGCACACACACACACACACAGATATTTTAGACTATCTTTTCGGTTGTGGTTGATTATCATCTAACTTTGTGAAGTTCTTAGACCTTCAAATGAGATGACTTTCCTGATTGTTATGTTTTAAGTCCTCATGTACTTTTAGATAGGAGCTGAGTGTCCTCCTAATTCCATTCATTATTATTCTTAATGTTGATTGCTCTAGGCTCAACAGAATCTTTCTTTCCAGCAACTCAGAAGCATTTAAAAAGGAACACCTTCTTGTTCCATAAATGCTCAGAAATTATGACCTGCAAGATGTTATTTAGGTCAGGATGAAGAATTTACACTTGACATTGAGTGGGGCTTAAAGAAGAATTTTCAGTCCAGGGAAGAGGAGCTGGGAATTCTCCTCTGACCTCATCTCTGAACTGCTGCACCCACACTTCCTACCCCACCTCCCATTCCTCATTTCTCATCTCCCATAGAGAAGAGCTGAAAATTTTTCCTGAAAATGGGTCTGTTCCTCAACAATAATAAAGAAAGGTCTTCTTTGTCTAAGCAACTGGTTTTCCCAGGAGTGGTTACTTGGGCTCTTGAATTTTCTGGCCTAACTTACCCATCATTAGGCATGAGAGCCGTGTGCTATGTTGGACCAACCAATCTGACCCTTCAGTGCTGAGGCTATGCCATTTATTGGTGCAATGTGCCTGTTTGGTGGTGTAACCTGAGGCCCCATGGCACCAGGGAATGGCTGTCATAAGTTCTGGAGTGGGGAGAGAATCCTGCTATGCTGACATCACATCTTCCAGTGCCACAAAGCAACAAAGGTGCTGTATTGCTGGTTGGAACAAAAGAAGAGTTAAGAACATAATAAAAGGATTCAAGCCCTCCAAACGATAACATCCTAGTTTTATTTGTTTATTTATTTTTTGTGGTATTGGGGATTGAACCCAGGGGCATTCTACCTCTGAGCTACACCCTCAGCCCTGTTTTAGTTTTTATTTTTGAAACAGGGTCTCACTTAGTTGATGAGAGCCTTACTAAATTGTGAGACTGTCCTCAAACCTTCGATCCTCCTGTCTCAGCCTCCTAAGTACCGGGATTACAAGTGTGCGCCACCACACCTGGCTACATTCTAGTTTTAAATGGCTTAGAATATTTGGATACAAATAATAAATAATTTGAATCTATATATTATCTTAGGTGTTTTAAATATAATATACGAAGTCCTCACAACTCAGAAAAATAGGTATTCTCAATCCATTTTACAGAGGGGCCACTGAGGCTCTGGAGAGCTGGACAAGATTGCATTTCCAGTGGGTGAAGGGTGGAATTCCAAGGCGAGGCTGTATGGCTCTAGCCCACCTTGGGAAGCCCACCTTGTATGGGAGCTGGCTGTCAGACATGGCACATGCGTTCATTTAGCATCTAAGGAAACTAGGTTATGGCTAAGGGCACCTCTCTCTTGGGATCTTACACCTGCCTAGTGATCATCATTCTTGGTGTTGCTCTTTCTTTTTTTTGTTTTCTAAATTGGAGTAAAATTACCATCTGGCTTCTTCTCCTTCCCAGTTTGGAAATCCTCCTGCGTGAGCTTTAGAGGCATCACTTTGGAGAAAGGGCACATTTTCCCTATAGTTGATTAAGAAGAATATCTTTATGGTAGTGTTCCTCAATGGGGGGCAATTTTGTGCTCCCCTGCCCACCCTGGGGACACTTGGTGATGTCTGGAGACATTTTTGGTTATCACAAATTGGGGAGGGGTGCTACTGGCATCTAGTAGGTGAGGGATGCTGCTGAGCGTTCCGCAATACCCAGGACAAGCCCTCACAGCAAGGAATTCTCCAGCCCACAAAGTCTACATGCTGAGGCTGACAGGTTCTGCTCTATGGGAATGCCTGAGCAGAGATACTGTGTGCCCCGAGGAGGCTGATGTCACCAGGTGTCCACTTGTGCAGGAAGAGGAAATGCTAATGGGCCTTTTCTCTGAACAGGTCTTTCATTTTGAAAATGTCAAAGACGTGCCCTTTGGATTCCAAACAGTCACCTCGGATGTAAATAAGCTTAGTTCCTTTTACTCTTTGAAACTGATCAAGCGGCTCTACATCGATAAATCTCTGAATCCTTCTACGGTAAGTCGTTTAAAGCAATTAGCAAAATTTCACTTTTGTTTTATTTTAAACAGGGAGTGGCATTTTGCATCATCATACCTACAACTCCTTTCAGTGAAATGCACGTGTAGCATGTTCCTTTATGATTTGAGGGCGCGTAAAATAAATCAATCCTACTGGAGAGGTTGAATGTTGTGGGACTCAATAGCAGTCATGTCTTCTAGCTCAAAGCATAGAGAAGATTGTGGGTTTCCCTTTTCCCTCTCAAACACTCATAAATCCTCTCTCTCCTCCCAGACTCCTTTCTGAGAGAATGGAGGATTGAATATTCAGCCCCCAGCAAATGTATCCCCATTGACAAGGAGTACAAGACAACTCATGACTTAAACTTCTTTCTACTTCAGCTCTCCATATCATTAGTTCATGTACATAATGTTCTCCAGATCTTCCTCAAAATCAGTAAGAAAAATAACTATAAATTAGCAGTTTCCATCAATTGCAAACTGATTTTGTTTGTTTTACTAGGTGGTCAGATGGATGTCTATACAGGAAGCTCTATTTATTTAAGTGTAGTCATATCTTGACGCAATCTTATAAAGAACATTATGGTCCCCTTACATTTGACCCAAGGGTATATCATAATATTTTTAAAGTCTGTATTTGAAACACATAGCCAACGGTGTATACTAGAGATTCCATTTCAACTTGAGTTGAAAGTTGATTCAGTTCTTGTTTGGATGGTCAGAATTTCAAGCTTTCTAAATCTAAAAGCTAGACCACCGGCTAAATATGTTACCATGATATTACAACTCTCTGCGTGAGGTGTTTGTTTCTGTGGTTGAGACCTTTTGAGCGCAGAAGTTACTAGATATTGTTGTGGGTTGATTCTTGGGGCTTGAAGACCCATATATGCAACTATTTTTGTTCTAACAATCAACGGGGAAATTAAACAAAATTGAGATGTGAGTTGGGGCTGGGCATGGAAAACTTTTTAAAGCACCCCAGATGATCCTTAAGGAGATACTTAATACATTTTTGTTGCAGTAAGGACACTGGAGGCCCTTCATCTTGGTGAAGTTTTCTGATGTTCTTAGTTGACATCTGCTCTATCAGTTGATGGTAACAGTCAGCCCACGGTGGACTTGCAGTTAACTGAAGCTAAGTTAATTGGCCAAGGCTGCAGTTGCTCTGAAGAAATTCCAGGAGCCCTGTGTGCTTATGCTATCATATTCAAGTTCTGTTCAGTTGGTTTAACTTCCATTCAACATTTGGAATTTCAACCAAACATAGAGTTACAAAGTTTTTAAATTTTATTTTATTTTTAGACTGCTCTCCATTGCTCCTACTGTTACAAAGCACCTATGTACAAACGAGTGTGGTGTGAGGAGGGCCCCTCCCTGCATCAGAACTACAGGGGTATTTGTTAGAAGAGCAAATTTTTGGCCTCAGATCACTTTAACCAAGATCAATGGTGATGGGATTTAGGGTCTTGCATTTTTAAACCAGTGTTGAGTTAATGTTAGAGCCACCACTCTCCTGTCTGCAGCACTATGTTTAGTGTGCATATGAAACACCTGGAAGTCTTGTTAAAATGTACTGTGTGATTCAGTAGGTCTGGGCTGGGGCCTGCGATTCTTCATTTCTATCAAGGTCCCAGGTGATGCTGGGTTTCCTGATCTCTGGAGCACATGTGATCAAGGGTCTTTAGAATATTTATTTCAGTGAGGATAAGGGTTTTCCACCTACAGTTCTTTCTGTCCATTTACTTGCACACATACGTATTTCTGAACTGAAATTCATTTTATAATTGTGTATATTTAACGTAGTATTTCCTTTGTTTTCTGAAAGCTGATACTACATTGATGGATGCATTTTTTTTTGCAGTACTGGGGGTTGAACCCAGGGGCATTCTATCTCTGAGCTACACCCCCGGCCCTATTTTTTATTCTTTATTTTGAAACAGGGTCTCACTAAGTTGTGGAGGGCCTCACTAAATAGCCGAGGCTGGCTGCGAACCTGTGGTCCTCTGGTCTCAGCCTCCCAAGTACTGGGATTACAAGCGTGCGCCACCATGCCCGGCTCGATGGATGGATTTAATAATTGGCATTCTCATAAAATTGCAAAAAATCCACTGATTTCTACATGAGGTTTCAATTCATATAGTGTTACCAATTTTGAAAGTATATCCACGGCGATAGATATTTAAGAATCCTTTTCTTAGAACGGTGTAAGAACATAGTAGTTTGATTATAGATTTGCAGTACTTTGTGATTTGATGAATTGGATATTCTTCAGGAGTTCATCAGCTCTACAAAGAGACCATATGCAAAGGAATTGGAAACTGTGGACTTCAAAGATAAACTGGAAGAGACGAAAGGTCAGATCAACAGCTCCATCAAGGACCTCACTGATGGCAAGTACCAGTTACTTTTCTGCTATAAATGGCTAAGTAAACAGCTGCTCCCTTCTCAGGAATCCTTGCTCCCAGCATAAAAATAGTGAACATCTGGAGGATTCCTTGGATATTTTTTTTTATCCCAGCTAAATTCTTGCCCATCAAGTCATGTCAACAACTTGAATTTCTAGGCATTTCTTGTGTCATCTCACCACTTGGCAGAAATCGATGGTGTTTTGGTTTTAGTCTACTTTGCCTTGCTCTCTGACAAGCTGCCACATGCCCTCATGGAGCTCCGGCTGTGCCTCTAATGAAGAATGTTTTTGAGCAAATCCTGAGGCCAATTTTGAAGTGTATGAAAAATGGAAGGATTGGTATAATTTGATGATACTTGAGGCCACTTCCAGCTCAACAATTGTACACATTTATTAAAGAAAAAAAGGACAGAAGTTCTTCACCAATATAAATATGCAAAAACAAAGCAAAACAGACTGTAGGGGAAGCTTGTCCTCAGTCTCACAGTTCCTCTTGCTAATCTGCGCTCTGAAAACCCCAGGGTCCCTTGGCAGCACCTGCCCACTCCTGCCTCTTGCTTCCACAGGCCTCTCCCTGCCTCGATACCTGTTCCCATTAAAATTTCCTGTGGCTCTTCTTCCTTCATAGAAAGGAATTAGAACTAAGATGATTTGAATTTCAAATCAGTTACTATGTCTCCTTTCTCTAGGGGATATATTTATAGTATTTGTACAGGAAGTGACCCTTTGGGATACAGCAGGTCATCATGAAGGACTAAAACATACAGCAATTGCTTTCGGTTGCCGAGGAATACACTTCCGGGAAGAGACATACACTTCCGGGGAAAGAGAGACACACTTCCTGTGAGAATGAGCAGAGTGGTATTCCCTCTGCACAGATTCATGAACAATAAGGTCCACCTCTTATCACATGAAACAAACAGGAATTTTGAGTCACTTAACGCCTGGGTGCAAATCTAGGCACTGCTGCGTATCCACTGTGATATTTGGACACGGGGCCTCAATTTACTGAACAGTAAAATGGAAGTGTATACTGATTAATTAAACTTTGATATGGCTATTGTGAGGATCAAATTAGATAATATATACCAACAAAAGGTAGTTACATACTTTCATATTTGTTAATGTATATATACATGTACATACATATGATTTCTAAATAATTTTTGTTATTGAAATACATTTCTTTGACCTCATATAAAAGAAAAACTTTGGTATAAGTAATACTAGGTTGAGCATAATTTTAAAAATTGTAATCAAAAGGCTTTTCTGGCTTAAATTGCTGTGTTACAGTTTTGTTTTGAGAATTTCTAAGTAACTATGTTTTGTCTCAAAGAGCCTATTATTTTAAAATCTTAATGCATTTGGGGTTTTTGTCTGCAGAAGGTAGTTTAGTGAAAAGACTTCTGAATTTGGGAATGTTGAGGCTCAAGATTTAAGTGGAAGCTCTGCCACTTACTGGCATAAAAACTTTATTTCTCAATTTTTTTTTCAGTAACACTTTTTCATATTCATCTTACCTAGCCTTGGCAGGACCAGATACACAACTCACAGGACCCAGTTGAAAAATTGAAAATGCAGGCCCCCTTGTTAAAAAACTTATTAAAAAATTTAATATGGTGGTTGCAGAACATTAAACCAAGTATAGGATCCTTCACATACAGGTCCAGGCCTGTGAAGTGGGCCCTGGGTATTGATGTGAAAATTGGAGATTAGGTTAATGAAGATTCTATGTAAAAATGTGAAGTGCTATTGAAATATGAGGATTTCTTTTTCTTGATGGACTATCACTGTTGAACTGTTTTGGCTGTTGAGGATTTGGGGTCCATAATAATTAGAGTTGTGGTTGAGCCTGTGGTGGTTACGGTTGACTTTGAGACCAGCAGCTTGCCTGCAAGGAACGCAGCTGGGCAAGGAGTGGACGGGCCTAGGGTGAAAGGAAGTGCCTGGCGTGCCTTCTTCAGTTGTGTGAAGTAGGACAGCCGTGTGGCCTCTCTGAACCTCAGTTTCCTCCACTGTAAAATGGAGATACTAATCTTTGCCTTGTTGGACCATGTGAAAAATGTGAGATAGTATGCGGGAAAATGCTGAACCCAGGGCCAGGGGTTAAGCAAGGGACTGTGCAGTTTTGCTTAGGAGCACAAACTTGGAGTTGGAAAGATCTGACTTCTGATCCCAGGTCTCTTTGGTAAGCCTGGTTGTAGCAAGGTAGAAGGTGAGAAAAGAGACCTGCAATGAGATTGTCTGGGCTGCCAGGCCTTACACGGGATGACTCTAGCAAGTGGTAAATACCTGTGAGTAAATACACACGTGTATATCCGAGGTCGTTTGGAAGGATAACTGCTATTTGTGGTTTTCTAAAATTGTTTGCAGGCCACTTTGAAAATATCTTGTCTGACAACAGCGTCAATGACCAGACCAGAATCCTTGTGGTTAATGCTGCCTACTTTGTTGGAAAGTGGATGAAGAAATTCCCTGAATCAGACACAAAAGAATGCCCTTTCAGAGTCAGCAAGGTATGCGGCAACGTGTAATTGTAAAAGCATCTCTACTCTAGGTCCTAAAAATTATGGCACTGGGTATTAGGGTGTGTGCATAGGAATTCATTTCAATGAGGAAAACCAGTGCATATTCAACAGAAAGGAAATTAAGTGAAATTAAGCAAACAAACCCCACTGTCAGAAGATTTTGGATTATCCTGGAACCCTGATCATTTAACAGTCTTGCTCCTGATCGACTAACTTCTATGATCTCATTTTCTTACCTATTGATAGTGAAGCACATGGTTTGGGTATGTAATTTAATGAATTAATGTATCTATTGCAGTACTGGGGATTGAACCCAGGGCCTCACAGATACTAGGCAAATGCTTTACCACTGAGCCACACTCCCAGCCTCTTTTGAATATTTTAATTTGTAATTTCTAAGATGCTTTGCTGGCAGTGAAGAAAACAGTATAGCTGACTTGTCTGCATCTCTGGGAGTGATTTCAGGGAAGAATTAGATGTCTTCTTTGTAGGGCAGTCTCATTAATACTATCCAGGTGAATATGTCAAAGTTAACTTGTACACATAGGTAAAGCACCTCTCTTGTAAATGAAACCAAACAACCAAGCCTGGAAAACTGACCAGTTTCCCGAGAGAACCTAGGAAAACCCAGGGGTCCACATGGAGCTGGGATTTGGTCTCCTGTGGTAGGATGTGGCCTGTGTCAAGATCTCAGACCTAGAGCAATGTTTCAGTTACTACAATCCTCGAAGGTAGCTTATTTACCTTGAAACTTCTAGGTATCAATTCTAGTTTTCAAGTTTCTCCCAGAACCCAGAGTTCCTGACATCAATTCCTTGTTTTTTGCCTAATGTATTAGCACCTTCTTAATGCTAGAACCCAGGAGAAAATCCCTCCAGTACAACCTGTGCCTGGGTCAGTGGGGACTGGCTTCCATGGCTCTTTCTCCCCCACCCAGGGTATATATTCATACTCTGCCCACCCCCAAGTAGACTTTTCCCAGTAAAATCTAATGATTGGCTGCCTAGATCCTCCACCAGGACATGGGCAGGGACTATGCCTCATTTATCTTAGTGCCTACAGTTCCTGACCATATTCCTGGCATACCACTAGGTGCTCTGCAAATTTGTTGAATGAATGGTCAACCAATCCCCAAAACTCAGTTTGATTAAGCAGGTATTATCAGACAAAACCTGACTTGCCTTTTTTGGGGGCATTCTATGGGGAGAGGCCAATAACCACTGTTGTTGCTCCTTACCTCCGAGGGTGCAGGAGGGGAGCCAGGACCCTCTTCCTGAGCTTAGCTTCCTGATTGTAGTGTCCTTTTCAAAGCTGGCTGCTAGGGACAGGACTGACTGTGCACCAGAGGCCTGTATCAGATGCTAGGGACACAAATTGCATTCTTTAGACTGAATTTTTTCACTTAGAGTTTCTTGAGTTTTAAGCATGGCTTTTGGACTTTCTTAGTGTAGTTCTTCACCTGCAGCTGAAGTGGGAAGTGATTTTACCGCTCCACCCCATCTGTCCTACTCTGGAGCCCCCTTGGGCTCATTGGATTCATGATTGACTCTCTTTGTGGGAAGGGATGACAAAGGGTCCCTAACCATGCTTACGTGAAATCTGAAACTTTTGCTAATGGTGTCTCTCATTAAGGCCCCAGGGCCACATCATGGTTTGCTAGAGTAATGAGTAGAACTGGGGCTTTTGTGTTGACCACATTAAGAGTTGTAGTTTTTACATCTAAGAAAGTGTTAATGGGTGTCTTTTTTGTTGTTGTTGTTGTACTAGGGATTGAACCCAGTGATGTTCTACCTCTGAGCTACACTCCCAGTCCTTTTTAAAATTTATTTTTGAAACAGGATCTCACCTAGGTTGCCGAGAGTCTCCCTAAGTTGCTGAGGCTGTTCTTGAACCTACAATCCTCCTGTTTCAGCCTCCCAAGTACTGAGATTACAGGTGTGCACCACCACACCTGGCTACTTAATGGGTGTCTTTTGGGAGGAAGATCTTGTGCTATCCCTTTATTCTTGTTCTTAAATAATAAAGCTAGGTTATATCATATTCTGAAACCTCAGACTCTCTGAAAAGAATTAATAAGGGCTTGGCGTGTCATTGATGTTTTTGTGTTTCACTTAATTAAAACAATAAAAGTCTACTGGAGGCTGTATGGGGATACACCCTCCTTTTTTTGTGGTACTGGGGATTGAACCCAGGGGCATTCTACCTCTGGGCTACACCCCTCAGACCTATTTTTTTTATTCTTTATTTTGAAACAGGGTCTCACTAAGTTGCGGAGGCCTCACTATACACCCTCCTTTTGAATGCAGATGCTATTACTTTTGTTTCCTCTGAATTGCTTTTGTTCACCCCTGAACTTTTTGAGTGACATCACTAAACATTTTCTTTTGTCTTCTGATGTCTTCTTTAAAGGCTTGACTATATTGGTAAAGATATATTAAAAGTTGGGACCAGAAGTGTTTGGGGATTTTGGAAGATTTGAATATACATAATGAGATATCTGAGGTGTGGGACTCAATACTCAACACAAAATTCATTAATGTTTCATATACATCTTTTACACATAGTTTGAAGGTAATTTTTACACAGTGGTTTTATAGCCTGTGTTTTTACTGCAACCTGTCACGTGAGGCCAGGTATGGAATTTTCTACTGTGGCATCATGTTGCTGCTCAAAGTTTTTGGAGTGTGGAACATTTTGGATTTTCAGATTAGGGATTCTCAATGTGAGTGTGTGAGTGTGTGTGTGTGTGTGTGTGTGTGTGTGTGTGTGTGTGTCTGTCTGTCTAGTATTTTCTGGGACAGTCTTTATTTGATTCTGTTTTCAGAAGATATGTCTCAATTTTTACTTCAGAAAAGGGGATTATTGTGCCCATATTCAGTGCTGATAGGTAAAATCAATGATAGCTTTTGGAGGCCACAGGTATATGCACATCGGAAACCCTTAGCAGTCTAACTTGATGAAGATTTTTAGACAAATCTGTCTCTTCTTTAAGAGAAATAAATGGAAGGATTATCAGTTAATTTTAAAATCAGTATGTTTTCCTATCATAATTCAGTTTCTAGTTATACCTAGAGTTGAAATCTTCAATTATTTATCAACCAAATATTTAGTGGGCAGCTACTATATTTGGGATTACCAGGATGATAACACATGACTTTTGCTATGACTATATTCTAGTTGAGGTGGTGGTGGGGGGAGATAGTCACAAAAATAAGTATTTCTAGCACTGTGGTAAGTGCTAAGTTAGAGGTATGGTTAAGAAGTAAAACAAGTAAGATTTAGCCCTTAAGAGAGGTGTTGGGAAAAGGGTGGCTTACTATTTGAAAATCTCAGATAGACAAAGATTTTACTGTAGTATTATCTCTGAAGGCGTGCTATGAAGCTTGAAATCTCCCCACAAAAAGATTCAGTTACCAGGGAAATACCCAATAGAAGGTATATATCAAGACAACGAGTTATATTAAATCACTATCAGTTTTTTGCTTCTTAGTATAAATTAGTTTTCCTTCAGAAAACCAGTTACTGTTATAACAGAGACAGGAAGCTAGATATTAATGGGGGCAGACAGAGGGAAAGGCCTAGGGTGATCCCTGCAGATAAATGCCTGGGTGATAAAACCCTTTCATGGGGCCTGTTGCACGAGGAGTGTGGAGTATGATGGAGCTGGAAGAGACTTTCAGAAAAAAAATTTTTTTTAAGCATTCTCATTTTCTAAGCCCATGAAATATTTCAAGCATACAAAAAATTATAGAGAATAAAACAAACACCAGTGTACCTACCAATCACTTTTCATGAACTTAACATTTGCCTTAGTTGTTGTAGGTAGTTTAACAAAAAAACGTGGTAACAGCTGCATTGCCTGTATATGTCTGTCTCCCTCCCGCCCCACCCACTGTTCTAGTCTCTCCTTTCCTCATAGTATTATTCTGAATTCTCCAATTTCTGCATTCCACTGACAAGGAAATGGAGTCTTGAAGAGGTTAAGAGCCACTTGCTCAAGGTGGCAGCAGGGTCTGTTTGTGTCACACTTGAGTCCAAGACCCCAGGCTTCTATGTCCAATCCAGACTGTCTTCACCTGCCAAGATCAGAGTGGGTGCAGTACAGGGAGAAAGGGCGATTCCCATCACAGAGGAAGAGAGAGGACAAAGCAAATGGTTTTGTCCTGCTATATGCTATGTTTATATTTTTTAATTAGGTATTTTTTTAGGAAGCACTAAGCGGGTGAGCACGAGAATTTACTTTCAAGTCAGCTCCACCAGGAGTTGTTTAAGAATCTAGTTATAGTTTTCTGTACAGACTTAACAAACTTTGCCTATATTTTCAGTCACACTGTCTTACTTTTAATGTTTTATATATGCAAATATAGTGTTATGTACAGTTCGTGTAATGTATAGTGTGTGCAATAATAAAGGACATGAATAACTTTTCAAAGGAAGTCATAAACTCTTCATGGGACAGTCTCATGGTTTGGGTGCAGTCCTATGTGGATCCCAGTGGATGATGGATCAGGAGCCCTAGTGATCTGAAACCATAAAAGATAATTTGTGTATATATGTATCTCCCTATATTTATGTGTGTGTATATGTGTGCGTGTATGGATACATGGGTGTATAGTGTATACTCATTTGTGCATATATTTATGTATGCATGTAAATAGTGTGTATATTTGTATATGCATATACAAACATGTGTGCCTATGTCTATACACTTGGGTAAATGAAAAGCAAGTCATTCAAGTTTGACTTCTTTTATAGACAGACACCAAACCAGTGCAAATGATGAATATGGAGGCCACGTTCTGTATGGGCAACATCGATAGCATCAACTGTAAAGTCATAGAGCTTCCTTTTCAAAATAAACATCTCAGCATGCTCATCCTGCTACCCAAGGATGTGGAGGACGAGTCCACGGGCTTGGAGAAGGTAAGCCAGGAGCCAGGGGCTGAACCCAAAGGAGCCCCTGACGTGGCAAAGAGTCATGTGGATGGTGCTGTGTGGGGCCATGAGAACTGGGTGGCAGCCCTGCTACACACTCCACAGGCTCAGTCATCCCCAAGGGTTTTGGGGTCCTTTCTGGGATCTTTCCTCTGTAATATGAAAACGAGGCAACATTTACCGGCCATGTACAACATGCCAGGAATGGTGCTAAGTTCCCCACATGTATTATCTCAATTCATTCTTCCAATAGTCCTATGAGTTAGAAACCACTGCATGATCTTGTTTACCAGTGAGGGAACTGAGGCAGAGAGCAGCAGGTAACTGGCCTATGGTCACATAACTCGACAGTGTTATGTAGACTCAGGATGTGAGCCCAGGAAGTTGGAGCCATGTTCTCAACTCTAGGTTGTGGTGGCTCCCTCATCTCCTCAGCAGTGAGGCCCCAAATTGCCATATATTGCCTGAGAACAAAACTTTAAAAAAAATTAGTAGAAGCCGCCCGAGGTGGCACATGTCTGTACTTGGGAGCTGAGACAGGAAGATTGCAGGTTTGAAGCCAGCCTCAGCAACATAGCAAGGCCCTCAACACACACACACACACACACACACACACACACACACACACGTAGACTTTTTTTTATTGGTGCATTGTAATCATACATCTTGTTGGGTTTCAGGGTGGTAGAAGTATACATGCACACATCGGTCAATTAGCCCCCCCCCCCGATTCCCACCCCCATCCCCTCCCCCTCCCCTCCTCGTGCTCAGCATAGTAGTTGACGTTGATATATTTGTTTATATACATCCACACGTAGAGATTTTTTAGAGTAGTTTTAGTTTTACAGAAAAGTCGAGCGGAAAGTACGGAGGGTTCCCATGGACTCTCTCTCCATCTTCCAATCCTACAGTTTCTCCTCTCATTAGCATTTTTCTCATCAGTGTGCTCTATTTGCTGTAATTGCAGAGTCAATATTGATACACTATTATTAATTAAAGTCCACAGATTATCATAGGGTTCACTCTGTGTTGTAGATTAGTTTGTTTAATTTATGCACACACATGAGTTTTATTATGCTTCAAATTTTTGTATTATGCAGCTTATTATATTATACTATTTTATAATATAAAATAGATTTCTATATAGCATATACAAATATGTATTTTATATTATACAGATGATTATATTATCATAATTACAGAGATTATTGTAGGCACAAGGTTAAATGAAAGTGGTTTCATCTACTTGGCAATGACTTTTAGCTTCCCCCTCTGCTCCGTCAAACTTTGCCCAGCTGCCTGAGGCCTCCTGCTTCCTCCCAGACCTGCCTTCCCTTCTAGCTCATTCTATCTGGGCCTCTGCTCTTGGCCAGGAAGAAAGAAGAGGACTTTTAAAGATCATGGGTCAAGTACTATATATATATATTTTTTTTTTGCGGTACCGGGGATTGAACCCAGGGGCATTCTACCTCCGTGCTATGCCCCCGGCCCTATTTTTTATACTTTATTTTGAAACCAGGTCTCACGAAGTTG
>PVJS01018409.1:0-34908 GCA_004027185.1 Glis glis | reverse complement strand
ATCCATCCATCCATCCATCCATCCATCCACCCATCCATCCATCCATCCATCCATCCATCCATCCAACGACCCATTCATCCACACACCCATCTACCCACCCACCTATCCACCCATCTATCCACCCACCATCCACCCACCCACCCATCCATTCATCCATCCACCCATCCATCCATCCCTCATCCATCCACCCATCCATCCATCCCTCATCCATCCATCCACCATCCATCCACCCACCACACATCTACCCACCATTCATCCATCCACCCATCCATCAATCCACCAACCCGTCCTTCCATCTATTCATCCATCCATCCATCCATCCATCCATTCACACACCCATCTATCCATTCACCAATCCATCCATCCACCCACCCACCAACCCATTATCCATCCATCCACCTATTCATCCACCCATCCATCAATCCACCCATCTATCCATCTACCCATCCACCAATCCACCCACTCCTCCTTCCATTCATTCATTTATCCACCCATCCATCCATCCACCCATCCATCCACCCACCCACCCACCCACCATCCACCAATCTACCCACCCCTCCTTCCATTCATCCATCCATCCATCCATCCACCCACCCACCCATCCATCCATTTACTCATACATTAATGTGTGCATGCATTTATTCACTTATTCACCCATCCATTTATTCACTCATTTATTCATCCATGCATGAATTCACTCATTCATCTATCCATTCATTCATCCATCCACCATCCATTTATTCACTCTCTCATCCATCCACCCATGCACTCTTCATTCATTTATTCATCCATCCATCCATCAACCATTCATTTATTCACTCTCTCATCCATCCGTCCATGCACTCATTCATTCATTCATTCATTCAATCATTCATCATGTGTTTATTCATCCATTCATCCATCCCTCCCTCCCTCCTCCTCAAGCACCCAGAGTCTGCCCGGGGCACCTCTCGGGGGCTGATGTCCCGGGTGCTCCAGCTCTTGCTCCCCTCCCGCCAGATCTGCCCCCAGCAGCGGGACTGTCCCTCGCATTGTCTGGCCACCCCCCTCCGTCCACCGCAGCAGCTTCCTGCCCCGCCTTTGGTGACCGGCTCTGTGGCTGGCGCTCCCTCCCCTGCTCCCTCTGGCGCAGTCAGTGTGGCCACTCTGACCCTGGCCCTGCCGCCTGTCCCAGCGCTGTTGCACGTGCTCCTGCCCCAGTGAGTGTTCCCTCAGGCGGCCACACAACTTGCCACCTCCCTTTTTCAGGGCACTCTCTCAGCGAGACCCTCCTGCCACCGCCTCTGTTCCTGCGTCATCTGCCATACTGCGTCTCAGCATGCGCACCGTTTACTTCGGATCTGGATTTTTTGTCCATGTCCACCGCTAGAGATAAGTGCCCAGGGTTCTCACTGTTTCTTCTGGGCCGTGTCCTCTGCCTGGACACAGTCGGCGCTCCGTAAACATCTGTGCAATAAACAGATGCCTATCAGGTTCCTTGAGCTGGCTTCCCACCGAGCTCCTGCTCATCCCGATCCCTGCAGATCTCATGCTCTGCTGGCGTGGCTGCTCGCTCCTCCAGAAACATGCCTCTCTCTGAAGCCTCCTGCTTTTGCACCAGCGAACGTCTTCCTGCTTGGCGAACTCCTACTCATCCTCGAAACCATCCTCACACAGGTCTCTCTAGCTTTCATCCCAGGCTGTGTGTCTCTCTTGTCTGCATTCCTAGAGCGCTTTGTGCTCCCATCCAATATCATGTTTAGAGTTACTGTTTTTAAACACCTCTCTTTCCCGGATCAAACTTTGAGGTCTATTTTACTTTTTAGTTTCCTGCACCAGCCAGTGACTCTCTGGCATGGAGTCGATGATCGGAGACAGTAAATGTCTGTGTACAAGAGAAACCCTGGGACTTTAATGTTCCAGGTTTGTGTAGACTCCTGCAGGCAGACACAGGGTCTGCACAGTGAGGGTGTGGGCCACCGCCCTCAGTCCTGACTCACGGGCCACTGCCTTCTGCAGAGGTGCCCTCTGGCCTTTCTTGATGGCGTGTGCCCACGGCCTTCACGGGTCCCTCGGCCCCAGGTGGGGGGCTGGGCTGCCCGCTCACAGGCTGCCTCCTCTCTGAAGCCCTCCGGATTCCTTTCCCCAGGGGACCAGAACCAAGAACCACAGATGGAGGGGGTTGAACACCAGGAATTCTTCCCGTGATGCTGTGCGGGCTGGAGGCTGGAGGTTGAGGTGCGGGCTCCTGAGGGCTGTGAACATGGCGGGTTCCAGGCTCGCCCTCACCTGCCGGTGGCAGCGGCCAACACTGGGGCTCCATGGCTCGTAGACACAGCACCCCATCTCCTCTTCTGCCCTCACACCAGTTTCTCCCTCTTTGCGTCCATCTGTGTCCAAGCTCCCCCCTCAGTCCTATTGAATTAGGGCCATCCTAGGACTTTATACCCACAATAACCCTATCTCCAAATGTAGTTGCTTTCTGAGGCGCTTGGGGGGGATTAAGACCTGAACATATTGGTTTAGGGAGCACAGTGCTGCCCATCACACCTTCCTGGTACCTACACCCCCTTTCCATCAAAGGGCTACCATGATGGAAAGTTTTCTACGTTCCTCTTTCTCCACATTTGCTGCACGCAGCTGTATCTCCAGCCCTGGAGGTCAGGTCCTAGCACACAGTAGGACTCAGGACATGTTTGTTGAATGAATCAGAGACCTAACTCCCTGGGTCCCCACCCCCTCCCCCATGCAGGAGCATGGTGGCTCCGCGGGGCCAGGGCCAGGCCAGGGCGAAGGCTTCGTAAATGCCTGGGAAGTAGAATCACTTTTTGGTCCGGCAGTGAAATTTCCTGTGACTCAGTAAATCACTTTAACTAATGAAGAAATAACAATCCCAGAGGAACAGAAGTTCCAACTATGCAGATGATTTCTGAGTTTCTAAAAAGTGACTCTTCAAAGAAACAAGTCCCCGGGGGCCGCTGGCTCTCCACGAAGGCCGATTGCCCTGTCTTAAGTAGCTCGCGCTGGCCCCGAGACAAGATTCAGTTGGTGGTTTCTCATAAATAACATTTTTGTGTTATAAAAGTAAAATTTAGAAAATTTACAGAAGTAGAAGGAATTAAGAGGAAAAAACAGGAGCCCATCAGCCGCAGACAGCCCGGGTTATTCATAATAATGCCATTGTATTTCTTTCTGGCCATTTTTTATGTCTATTTTTATGTGATGATAAACAAATTTAAATGTAATCGGGCTGCGGCTTTGCTTGAACAAGAATCCTTCTCTAAAATGTTCTCTGGTTTCCACACAGTGTCAGCCCCGCGCTGGGCTCTCCGCGTGGGCGGGTTGTCGGCGGAGGGGCAGACGGGCCTGGGAGGGCCTCATGCTGGGGTTTGGGGCCGGAGGGACGCGGCCACCTACTCAAAGTGCGGACCGGGGACCAGCGGGTGTGGGTAAGGCCGTTCCCGGAACCCCAGGACCTGAAGGCCCACATGCACAGGCTTCTCAGATGGGGCGCAGGGCCGGGCGAAGCCGCGGACATAACCCCGTTTCCTGGCCCAGGCTCCAGCGCCTCCTCAGCCTGCACTTTTCCAATTACGGGGCTGGCTGCGGCCTGGGTGGGAAAGCGCAGCTTCCCGCGGGGGAGCCGGCTCCAAGTGGGCTGGGATCGGGGACCCGCTGTGGGTCCTCCGGAGGGGAAATGATACATCCTGACGCGTCGAGAGCAGAGGGGCTGGTCCGGGCTTTGTGGTGGCCGCTGATGTCATTTCAGAGAAAATGCAAAGGGCTGTTTTCTTTTTCAGCCTGTGTCTCTGAAATTGTCTTTTTTTTTCATAAGGAAAAAAAAAGTTCTGATTTTATCCAACAGCGGACGTTCCAAACCCCAGACCGCCGACGCAGGGGTGGCGAGGACCCTTCCCCAGCCCGGCCGGGGCGCTGGCGCCAGTGCAGGCTACAGACGGGGACAGGCGGGTGGCCTGGTTCACCCCAACGCGGGGCCACAGCCATGGGGTGAGGAGCTCTGAGGAGAACTCATGGAGGCCCAGGAGTGGGTCGAGGGCGGGGAGGCCTGAGAGATGGAGGTCAGGAGGCGGCTGGGGGCATCTGTCTCGTAGAAGGCGACCGTCGTTATCCAAGAACACCACGATGTATTTTCCAAGTCCGGCTTCCAAGCGCATGGGGGGAGGCTCACCCTTGGCTGACACGCTGGGAACTAGTTTGGACTGGCACTGGGGTCCCGGGTCACAGCGGGAGTGGGAGGAGAGGAGTCCACGGAAAGAAAGCTCTGCCTTTGTGGCCCGTGGGTGGAAAGGGTTAATAACAGCCTCCAGGAAGCTCAGACTTTCCCCTGATCCACCCTGTCCTCCTTCAGGAAAGGATCGACATATGGCTTCTACCACACTTCTCTTACCCCGCACATCCTCAGATAGGGACCTGGCCTCTTGGTGGCCCGGTGGACTGTGGTCGGCCACTAATTGGAAGGTAAAAATAACCCTGGGTTGTCAGTTACTGAGGCCCCATGGTGCGGCCAAGTTCATCACAAGAGGCCTTCTATATGCGGTCTCACATTGCGACGTGCGGTGACCCATTTGACAGATGAAGAAACCGAGGTTCGGGGGGCTTGCCCCCTCCGAGTGGGGTGGGACTGCCCCTGGGGGAGCACGGCTGTAGAGGGTGCCTTGGGTTCTGAGTCCAGCCAGAGGTGCCCACCCTCCCGCCATCTTCCTCCTCCTCTGGCCTCTCCTCTCCCTTCTCCAGTCCCCTGCAGGGGGTCTCTCTAGTAACTCCCCTGAGACTGCAGTGAGGGGCTCCCAGAGTGGAGGCGCCTCGCCACCCTGTAACTGCTGTGCACCACTCCTCCTGCCAGCCCTTCCCCACCAGGCAAACACTACTTACCCAAGAAAGACAGTTTGGGCCAATACCCGGGACCCGTGTTCTTCCTGAGACGTGGCCGCATGGCTGTCGAACTTCCTGCAGCAACCCTGTCATAACTAAAGTGTATTTCGGGTGTTGGACACTTAGATCTCGGTGTTTGACCAGGTGTGAACATGGACTTCCCCACCATGGGACAGAAGGCTCAGTCTGTGGATTTCTACCACAGGTTTATGTTTTTAACATTTATAACCAATAAACATTGGCTCCAACATCAACATAAGAAAAGGAAGACCATAAATCCTTCCTTTCTAGTAGTAAATGGAACAGAGTCCCAGCCTATAACCCTGGCTGTCATATTTTCATAGCGACTACTGATGGGATGCCTACCATGTCCCAGATTCTAGGCTAAGCGCATGCGTTTATCGTCTCACTGGGTCCTTAAGCAACCAACCCTGTTAGCGTGTTTCCCATCCTAGAGAGAAGGACATGGAGACTTAGAGGTGGTCACACACCTGTTCAAGGTGACATGTCGGCAAAAGGAAGAACCAGGACATGAATACGCCATCACTAAGTAAATATCCCATGCTATCATGTACCTGTCACTAAAGCGATTTTGTAAAGAGGCAGAATATTTCAAATCTACACATCAGCTTTCACTGCCATTCCTGGAATGCAGGGCCTTTGGAAAAAAAATTATTTGTGACGTGAAACTCACATAGTGTAGTGGCACTCAGCTGAGGGTTTTGAGCTGGTAGGTGAATTTGTTCTGAGCTCAGCCACAGGCTACAGACAATGGCATGAGACAATTCTCAAAGGGAATTCCTTAGGTGCAGGGAAGGCAGGAAGAGGAATTCCCTTCCCCTCCCCTTTTTTACAGGGGGATTCTGAACAGAGAAAATCAATGAACCCAAAAGCTGATTTTCTGAGGAGATTAATAAAATTGACAAACTTCTAACAGGGTTGGTCAGGAAAGAGGAGAAAAAGCACAAGTTATTGATATCAGAAATGAGAACGTTGACATCACTACAGGTCATACAGATAACTTGAAACCAGGAAAAATTGTTTGAAAGACACTAAAGTTAATTCATGAAGACATAGATAGCCTGAGTAGTCCTGTCTGTTAAAGAAATTGTATTTGGAGTTAGAAACCTTCTCACAAAGGAAAACCTAGGCTCATATGGCTTCACTAATGAATTCTACAAACATGTAAGAAGAATGATTTATACAAACTCTTCCAGGAAATTGAAAAGGAGGGAACATTTCTCAATTCATTTCATGAGGCTAGCATTTTCCAGTCTCCAAAGCCAGACAAAGAAATGACCCCCCCAAAAAATTACAGATCAATATTCCTTGTGAACATAGAAGCAAAACATTGTAAAAAAATTTAGAAAATCAAGTTTGACAATATATGAAAAAGATATATCATGACCAAGTGAAGTTTGTCCTGCAATGGCAAGCGTAGTTGATTAGAAAATCAATCAGGGCAATTAATCATATTAATGAACTAAGAAAAGCGCAGTCTACTAACAGAGGCAGTAGAAACCTTTGACAAAGCCCAACATCTATTCCTGATTTTTTTATAAAAAATAATCTCAAAAACAAAAAATAAACCTCTCCGAATACAAGGAGGAATAAAAGAAAAATCTTTTAACTTTTAGAAACACGAACTATCACAACTCATCTGAGATGAGAGGTAATTTTGAATATCCCTATAATTAGAAAAATTAATAATTTTAAAAAATCCCTCAAAAGAAATCTCCAGGTCCTGATGGCTTCACTGGAGAATTCTACCAGATGTTTAAAGAAGAATTCACACCAATTCTACACGATCTTTTCTGAGAAATATGAGGTCACAATGGAACATCTGTCTTCCAGTGGCTTCTCTGGAAATGCTATTCCAGAGGAGGCCGGCCACCCAAATAAGAAGTCTGACCACCCTGAGTCCACCATGCTAAACAGGCCATGGGTGAGGTCCCAGTCAACAGCCTGCATCAACACCAGCCCTGAGAGTGAGATACCACGGAGATCCAGCCCAGTTGGGCCTCAACTCAACAATCACTTGCCCTAATTTGTGTGTGTGTGTGTGTGTGTGTGTGTGTGTAGTACTGGGGATTGAACCCAGGGGTGTTCTAACTCTTAGCTATACCCCCAGACCTATTTTATTTATACTTTGAAACAGGGGTCTAAGTTGCTGAGGCTGGCCGCGAGCCTGCGATCCTCCTGTCTCAGCCTCCCAAGTACTGGGATTACAAGCGTGTGCCACCATGCCTGGTGGTTACAGGTCGAGCCATACATTTTAAGTCTCCCGCTGGCTCTGCTGTCTCTCTGTGATAACAGTTGCTTAGGTTACTCTTCCGGACTTGAAGGCTGCTTTTGCTGAAAACACTGACTCTTCCCTGGCGCCTGTGATGTCCCCTGGGTGACTGAATGGGATGGCGAGACTCGGCATCTCCGGCTTCATATCATGTTAGTCTCCTCTGATGCCTTAACCTTTAGGTCAGATTCTACGTGGCTCTGCACGTAGACATGGTGATCACGTGAGCAATGGTTCATCTGGAACTGCAGTACAGGGCAAACTTGACCTACACTTGCCTCGTCTCTCTTCTCTGCCTTCGAGACTAGAGACACCTAGGAGCCGCTATGACTGGAAACATCAGACCAATGAAAAGAGCAAAAGAGGTGGTACCCAAGTTCCTGGAAGAGCTCCACCTACCCCGGGGAAAGACATAAGCAGTCCTCCCTTTGTTAGCCCATCTGTTATGGTTAGATATAGAATGTCCCCTGAAGAGCTCATGTATTAATGTTCAGAGATGATATAATTAAGTCACGATGGTTGTAATCTCATCAGTGGATAAATCCATTATAATGGATTTACTGGTTGTTGAACTAGGCGGGTGGGGTATGGCTGGAAAAGATGGGTCCCTGGGGGTGTGGCCTTAGGGACTGTGTTTATATCTTTGAATCCCCTTGCTTGCTCTCTTGCTTGTGGCCTCCATGATGTGGGAGCAGAGCCCTTGCTCTCTCCCACTCTCTGCCTCTTGCCACCATGCCCTGAGCTCCGCAGACCTGGCCTAACATGGACTGAACCTTTGAAATCTCCAGAACTGTGAGCGAATAAATCTTCCTCACTCTTAATTGTGTGATCAATTTTTTGGGAGGTCACAGCAGTGAGGATGCTGACCGAAACTCCCATCTCTCTCCCTCATTATCCTGTCTCAGCAGGATAATGCAGTGAGAAGTTGATGGGAGAGCATGGCCTTCTCCATCCTCTGGCTACTGGAGAAAGCCTTTCTTTCAACCCAACACTGGCCTCTTGGATGTAGGTTCCATAGCACTTGGAGTAAGTGAAAATTCTGGTCCAGTCCAACCCATTCACCTTGGTGGTCAGGACAAATGGCAGACAGGGAGGTAGCTAGCTTGGGACAGTTGGTGCAGTAAGTGGGCCTGCTGCCGGCACCCTAGAACCTGGCTCCTCTGAGGCCAGGGCTCCAGCCTCAGTCTAGCCACCAGCAGAGGGGCTGCGCGTCAGAGCCCTCGGACAAGTCTGTGCTCTCAGTGGACCCACTATCATCTCAATAAGAGAGACTCCTTTTTCTTTCTTTTTTTTTTTTTTTTTTGCGGTACTGGGGATTGAACCCAGGGGCGTTCTACCTCCGCACTACACCCCCGGCTCTATTTTTTTTATACTTTATTTTGAAACCGGGTCTCACGAAGTTGCGGAGGGCCTCACTAAGTAGAGAGAGAGAGAGAGAGAGAGAGAGAGAGACAGGGAGAGAGAGAGAGAGAGAGAGAGAGAAAGAGAGAGCTGAGGCTGGCCTCAAACCCTGGGATTACAAGCATGCGCCACCACGCCCGGCTAGAGACTCCTTTTTCAATTCAACTCATGAGTCTTCCAAAAGCCAGCCAGGAACTTCCCCTGCGACTTCAAGTGACCTGCTTTCGATGTGGCCGGAGCCGCACCCCCACGTGCGCGGGCTCCGGGTGACCATAACTTCACTTTGAAGACATGACCCAGAGAAGCTTTTCTTTGAAAAAATGGTGGAAAGAACCTCATGCTCCTTCCCATGTGTATTTCTTTTCAGCGTCGACCCGCCCCGTCCTGGCAGCTCCTGCCAGCACCGGCTGTGTTACTTTTTCCTTCTTCCCCTTCAATGCCGAGGACCTGGGTAGACCAGCAAGCCACAGTGGGGAATGTGTTCTGAGACCATTAGCGGAGGAAGCACAGGGAGGCCCCGAGAAGCCAGGAGCCGCTGAGCTGCAGCGCTCCATGAAAGGCCTTTTGAGGCCGTTTCTCTCAGGAGGAGTTTGTTTTTGGATTAAAGGAGTTTATTCAGGTATTCACAAATACCCGGGCTCTCCGCACCCGCCGGAATGTGGAAACCCTCCGTCATAATCGATTGCCGTGGCGGGGACTGGCACGCTCCGGCTGGGGGAGACGGGATGAAAGCGGCGTAATTAGGTGACACGCCTTCAAAGGAGATGAAAGACCCAAAACATCCTCAAAAACGTAGCAAAAATATACCCTGAAATCACTACTTTCTTTATTTTGGAAGTAACAGTGCCAACGAAAGCCCGGGCGTCGAAGGCCTGGTATGCGGCGGTGTCTTGGACTGGTTTCTTTTTCTTTTTCTTTTTTTTTTTTCCTTTTTCCCCTTTTCCTTGCTTGGGGAAGAAACACGATGGAAATGTCATTCCTCTATTTTCTGCACTCCTACAGAATGTGTAAATGCCTCCCTCCCTCACCGGGGGCTCCAGAGAAAGCCTCTCTGATGGGTTCCCGGTTTGGGGTGACAGGGGACCAGGGGGCTCGCGGCACCCGTGTTCCACCCCCTGCTCTGGCGGGGTTCCAGAGTTCTCTCTACAGCTCTATGCCTCCTTGATCCTTTGGTTAAAAATCCAGCATCCTTTCTTTGCATATAGATCTAAAAGGCATAGAAAGCGCCACCGTCCTCCTGCCCACTCCTTTCCCTTACACAATTCTTGTTTTCTGGTTTAGACGGGCGGGCCAGGCTGGGAGAGGTGGCACTGGAGGAACGGGGGGGGGGACTCTGCTGACCCCACATGCGTGCTCTGCCCATTGCCCTAGCTGCCCTTTCCAGTTCCCCTTGGTTTTTAATACTCTGTGTCCTAGCGCTCATTAACACATATTTAAATAATTATGGAAAACTCCGCACTTGATGCATGCTTAAGCACGCTGACCTCGGGTTTCTGCAGCTGGGTCTCGGGGAGCTTCAACTATTTGGCACCTTTTAATTTGTGCTCCAACTGCTTCTTTTGCTCCTGCGTCCCCGGCGGCCCACACCGCACACCTGCCCCGCTGCCCACACAACGCCCGGCTTCTTCTTCTTCCTCCCGCCCCCCCTTTCCTGGCCAAACCCGAGAGCACAGAATGAATGTGCCATTGAAAGCCACCTCGACACCACTAAATAAGGGCTCCTCTTGGCCGGCAGAATTTTTCCAGCTTAGACCAGGCTGGGTGGAAGGGGCGGGAGGGTTCACCACCGGCCCGCACAGTGGTGCCAGCTTGAGGCAGAGGACAGGATGCGACACACACACACCCGTCTATACACACATGCACACACCTATACACACATGCACACTCATACACATACACACATGCACACACCTATACACACATGCACACACCTATACACACATGCACACTCATACACATACACACATGCACACACCTATACACACATGCACACTCATACACACACACATGCACACACCTATACACACATGCACACTCACACATACACACATGCACACACCTATAGACACATGCACACTCATACACATACACACATGCACACACCTATACACACATGCACACTCATACACATACACACATGCACACACATCTATATACACATGTACACATACACGCATCTCTATATACACATCTATATGCACACAAACACATATGCACACATACACATCTATACACACACGTACACACATTTATATACACATCTACACACATCTATGTACACACATACACACATACATGTACACACATCTGTATACATATATACACAGATACACACATACACATCTCTATCCACATCTATATATATAGACGTATACACATATACACATGTACACACATTTATATACACATCTACACACATCTATATACACACATCTATATATACACACATCTATATGCACACACATATACACACATACACATCTACATACACACATACACATCTACATACACACACATACACATATACACAATACACTTATTTAAGTACACATCTACACACATCTATATACACACATCTATATGTACACACATATACACCTATATAAACACATACACATATACATCTATATACACACACATACACATATACACATGTACACACATCTACGTACACACATGCACATATACACATGTACACACATTTATATACACATGTACACACATCTATGTACACACATGTCTATGCACTCAAAAACATGCAGTGTGCTATTTTCAGCTCATTCCCTGTCTCTCCCTCTAGCGCTCGTGGCATAATATCTCATCACGTGGGTAGACCACTGACTTTAAAACTGAGCGTCTACTGATAGACAAATAGAACTTTAGGTGTTTAATTCATTTAATTTTGCAATTATTGACAGTATCTGGCAGCTTTTTTTGCATCCACCGCTTTTCTTTTTTGGAGGGGGGGTTACTGGTGATTGAACCCAGGGGCATTCTACCTCCGAGCTACACCCACAGCCCTTTTTATTTTGAAACAGGGTCTCGATAGGTTGATGAGAGTCTCACTACTTGCTGAGACAGGCCTCGAGCCTGCAATCCTCCTGTCTCAGACTCCCAAGTACTGGGATTACAAGCATGCGACACCACGCCTGGCTTGTCCACCCCTTTTCAATCTAGTCTGAACGTTCACTGGGGATACATTCCTGCAAGTGCTGTCCTCGGCACAGTGTGGCCGAATGCTCCTCGGCAGGGGAGGGCCATTTCAAACTGCCACCTGTTTCAGCCTCTTCCCTGGCCTTGTCTACCTTTCCAGGACTGTGTGTCTGTGTGTCATTAGCAGCCTCGTGCTGGGGTGGGACTGAAAGCCAGGCAGGCTGGCGGGGCCTCCTTTCAGAGCAAGGAAGGGAGACCCAGAGAGGGGCAGGTGCTGGGCAGGAGCTCAGGGAAGCCCCGCCTCCTCCATCCATCTGCAGACCCAGAGGCCATCTTCCCCAAACCCAGAGGTCAACCAGGGGACACCCTCTGCAGGGAGGCTGGGGGCTGCCAAGGTGTCACCACTCAAAGGCTGCTGGGGAGATAAGAATGCAGAAGAGGTGTGACTTCAGTGTCATCTGGAAGCCACCAGGGGCTCAGCTGCACTTCAAAGGCGAGACCAGGGAAGAGCCAGGGCTATCCAGTTGCACCTGACAGGCAGGGCTTGGAGCTGTCACCCAAGCTGGCTGGCTGGGTGGCTGTGTCCCTGCCGGTCGCAGAAAATAAGGCCCTTAGTGCTCACCGAAGGCCGAGCAAGACGGCAGTGGGGAGAGCAGGTCCATGAGCAGCCCCTGGCAGAGGAGGCGCAGGCTGTGCTGGGGAGCGCGGCTCACAGTTCCAGGAAGAAAGATTGAAGATGGAGAATCACAACCCCCCAAGCCTTGGTGACACTTATTCCAAATAGGACAAAACCCTCCTGAACCCCGAATATGTCCATCCGATCAAACTCGATGCTTCCCCTCTAAATGGCCAAGGACCACAGGATTCCCATTGTCTGGTGGGATCTTCACTTTAAAAAATGCAAGTTTGAAAACAGACTTTGAGAGTCCAGCAGGAGAGGTCGTCCATCCAGGAGGCCAGCGCGTCACCGCGATCGTGCTGGCGACCAGCCAGCCCCTCCGCTCCTGAGGTGGTTAACCACGGAGCCAGGAACCCATGGGTGCAGCAAAGTCCAGGGCGGGGGGCTGGGCGTAGGGGACGAACCCATCGCTGCTCTCATGGAGCTTGTAGCGCAGGGGACCAGGCAGCCACAGTTCAGGGGAGCATACAGACCCCGACTGGGGCTGAGAGAGGGGTTCCTGGTGGAGAGGGTGCTGCAACAGGAGCTGATGGGGGGCAGATAAGGAGCCATGGCCTGCCCTGTCTGTCCCGGGTAGGCGTCGAGAAAGGAAGAGAAGCAGAGGTGGGGGTCCCAAGGCCCCTCCCCTATGGTGGGAACACAAAGGGCTGGGGGGGGCTGGCGGGAAGTGAGCGGGGGGGGGGTCTGATGGTCACATCAGGTCCCTGGGATCTTACATTGGGGACAAGGGGAGTTGTGGGTGACTTTCAGAAGAGCTGAAGTATTGTGTAACTTGGGGTCAGGCCTCTGGCTGAGTGGGCATGGGTGGGTAGGGCAGGGAGACCCATCAAGGCTGTGGGGTCCAGCACAGAGACGGGGATGGAACTGGGAGAGGCTTAGGCAAGTTTCTCTCTCTTCTCCTTCCTTCCTTCCTTCCTTCCTTCCTTCCTTCCTTCCTTCCTGCCATCCTTCCTTCCTTCCTTCCATCCTTCCTTGGAATTGAACCCAGGCAGGGGTTCTATCTCTGAGCCATACCCCTAACCCGTTTTTATTTTTCATTTTGAAACAGGGTCTCATGAAGTTGCTGAGGGTCTCACCAAGTTGCTGAGGCTGGCCTTGAACCCACGAGAGAGAGAGAGAGAGAGAGAGAGAGAGAGAGAGAGAGAGAGAGAGAGAAAGAGAGACAGGGAGAGAGAGCGAGTGAGAGAGCTGAGGCTGGCCGCGAACCCGGATCCTCCGGTCTCCGCCTTCCAAAGTACTGGGATTACAAGCGTGCGCCACCACGCCCGGCCTGTTTAGGTTTTCGATATCATCTTGGTTCAATTTAGGTAGGTTGGATATGTCTAGAAATGTGTCTATTTCTTCTAGGTGTTCCAGTTTATTGGCGTATAATTTTTCAAGTTTCCGATGACCCTCTGGATGTCTACACTGTCTGTGGTGCTATCTCCTTTCTCATCTCTTACTTTAGTAATGAAGGGCAATTCTATCTTTCTTTTGGTGAGGTTGGCTAAGGGTTTATCAATCTTATTCATCTTTTCAAAAAAACCAGCTTTTGGTTTTATTGATCCTTCGCCTTTTTTAACTCCTCATTTCATTGCTTTCTGCCCTGATTCTAATTATTTCCTGTCTTCTGTCGCCTTTGGGGTCCTGTTTTTCAAGGGTCCTGAGATGCAACCTTAGGTCATTTATCTAAGAGCCCTGCTCTTGTCTGACTTTTAAAATCTCTTCATTTAATTGTTTCTTCTGGATGTTATGACGTGACAGGTCTGAGGAAATGATATTTCATTTGAGAACTCCCGAGAGCCTTCACACGCGCATCTCCAGGTCAGGAATGGCCGTCTCCTGGCCCAGCCGGAGGTGTGCACCATCAGCTCCACACAGTTCAGGGATCAGACGACCTTGGCCACACCCCACCCCCACTCCATGGCCCTGTGCTAGACAGAGGTCGCAGACACCCCAGCACAGATGCTCAGAGGCAAGTTGGCCCTTGCTCCTTGTCCACAAGTCCAGAACCTTCTGACCTTTGACATCAGCTCTGGACTGATGTGGGTCCAGAGTCCGAGTGGTTGAAGGAGGATGGAAGCTGCTCTTGGCCATCCCTTGAGGACCCCCCGGATAAGCTCAGGCCATCCGAGCCCTGCAGAGGACAGCGGCAGAGCTCCCTGGCAGCCTGGAGAGACGAATGATGGCCTGCAGAAGCTGCTGGAGATCTGGCTGGCCCTGTGCGCTTGCCTCGTGAGGCTGCGCTCTGCCGGAGCTCTGGCAGCCAGATTGGAGGCAGGAGGACTGCCCTGAGAGTACTGTTGGCAACTGGAATAAATACCCCAAAGCACACACTAAGAATGTAAGGGACCGGGGTCCCCGGATACTGCCTGGTACCCCGGTGGGGCAGAAGAAGCTGCAAGGTGCCTAGGGCCTGCCAGGAGCTTCAGGCCTGAGAGGGGACTGGGGTCATCAGCAAAGCCACTCCCACAACATTAACCACTTTTTTCCCTCTCCGGAGCCGGAGGGAGGCAGCCTAGGAAATGGAAACTGTGGGTGCTTACCGGCCAGCTTTCTGGGGCTCAGAGCTCAATTTTTACTAATTTTGGAAATTTCAGAAGAGAGGGGTGTTTTGTCAAAACATTAAAAAAGTTTTAATGGACAGGCTGTTGGGGAGCAGCAGGGAAGCATGGCTTGGGGGTGCCCGCACCCCCGCGGGGCCCATCGGTCTGTTTAAGCAGATGATGAGCTGTCGGCCCCTCCCCGCCAGGCCCAGCCTCCCTGCTCCAGGGCCACCCTGATGTGAGGAACAGCCGGGCTTTCAAGCCTTATTTTGTTTTCTCTCCTCTTCACCCACCCCCTGCCAATTAACACCAGGGAGAAATGACATCCAGGTGCAGCCTCACCCAGAGCCCTGCCAATCAGAGCCCAGGGGAGCAGGGGCTCGCGATGTGGCAGCCAGGGCCAGTCACTGTGTGGAGGGGGCAGCGGAGCGCCTGGACGCTAACCACAGGGGCGCCCCACCCGAGGGAGGCCCTTCGGAACCGCTGGCGAGTTGGCCTGGCCCCTTGGTGGCTGGCATCTTCCTGTCATTCGGATCTGGGCTCTGATGGTACCTCCTCCCAGAGGCCTTCCCTGACCCCCACCTCTAAAAATAGTCTCCCCCAATAGACGGCCTTCCACCCCCTGCCTGGATTTGGTTTAGGTGTTTATCTTTCCCAAAGCATCTGCCATCGCCCCGGGACACGGTGCCCTGAGCTCTGTCTTCTGTCTCCCAGGCTGTTGCCTGCACAAGGGCTGGGATTTGTGGCGCTCACTTCTGAACCTCCAGGGTGTCCCTAGAGCCACCAGGCACCACAGGAGCTCAGCAAGCGCCCCTGAGCCAATGGCAGGGTGAGCGGGGCTGGCCGCATGGGGCCTGCTGTGGCCAGGCGTGCAAGGGGACTCTGTACTTGCTCACACACAGCCGCACACACACGCAGGTGTGTACACACACGCTCATACACATGCTCATACACCTGCACACATGCTCACACACACCCCCACATATGCTCATACCCACAGGTGCACGCACACACACACACTCATACACACACTCATACACCTGCACCCATGCTCACACACACTTACATTCCTACACACACACTCATGCCCACAGGTGCACACATACACACATGCTCACACCCATAGGTGCACACATATGCAGGTGTATACACACACACTCACACACATGCTCACACATACACATAGATCTGCACACATGCTCACACCCACAGGTGCACACACACGCAGGTGTATGCACACATGCTCACACACATGCTCATACACGTAGACCTGCACACACACTCACACTCACAGGTGCACACACACGCAGGTGTATACACACATGCTCATACACGTAGACCTGCACACACACACACACTCACAGGTGCACACACACGCAGGTGTATACACACATGCTCATACACGTAGACCTGCACACACACTCACACACACAGGTGCACGCACATACACATGCTCACACTCACAGGTACACACACATACAGATATATACACACATGCTCATACATGTAGACCTGCACACACACCCCCACAGGTGCACACATACACATGTGCGCGTGTGTCAGTTTGGCTGTGGGTCTGCTCATTCGATCACTTGCCCCTCCCGACCAGTCTTTGAAGAAAGCATCATACAAACCCTCTCTTGAAGGGGAGAAAACTGGCTCAGAGAGATTATGTGCCTTGTCGGCGTCACACAGCTGGGGACCCAGGGCCTCCCGGTGCTACGGTCCCGTCCTCCCTCCTGAGCAGCGCATGCCGGTGCCCTGGTGACTCACCGTCTCCTCCCCAGCAGTGGCCAAGCAGGCAGGTGCAGGGCTCCTTCGCCAGGTGTGCTACCCAGCGGATGCCGTGTCACCTGGGCAGGTGTTTCAGGTGATGCCTGGTGTCCTCAGAGGGTGCCCAGCGCATCCCCCTCTGGTCTGGGGGGCTGGCGGCTGGCATCTTGCTGCCATGATACCCTGTCCCTTCGTTCGCCCCACGTGCTGAGGGCCTGGGAGGGGCCTTTGCCTCACATGTCCCCGGGACCTGTCAGGACAACACTGGACAAGACCTATGACGTGAGAGACGCGGGTGCTCGTCCTGACCCTGTGGCGGGTGTGCGGCCCCCGCCTCTGCTCTCTTCCGTCAAGGGCAGCGTGAGTCCGTCCAGGAGGGGTCCAGGGCTTCCCCTGCATAAGCTGCAGGAACCAAGGCCAGTTACCCCAGTGCTTGACATCGGGGCTCCCTCCATGAGGGGGGTGACGGGAGCCCGCACGGGGAGGTAGTGCCAGGGCTCACAGGAAGTGCGCGCTCAGGAGAGGCTGCGGCAGGGTGGTGGCGAGTGTGAGCCACACCTGGAAGTGCCTTGGATATGCTGGGTCTCCAGAGGCGGCCTCGCTTCCGGGGCGGGGATACTGGAGGGACAGGGCTGTAGGGAAGAGGAAGTGAGGTACACCTGGCTGGGGGTCACTTGCTGGGCTCCAGGGGTGTGTGTGTAGACCACAGGTGCCAACCCAGTACCCTTCTACAGCCCTATCAAGTCGCTTCTAGAAAAGTGAGGCTTACTGTGTTTAAAAGTGGAGAAAGGGGTTCCCCTCTCCCCTTCCCCATCTGCACCTGGAATCCCACCTCCAGCCGTCAGGACGCGTGAGTGAGGGGGCCTGGCCACCTGTCAATTCCACACACAGGGGCCTGGCCCAGCCTGGAGGGTAGACACTGTCTGGCCGAGTGTATGCCCTGGTGGCACCGTTGCCGGGGCGACCCTCATCAAGGCTGAGCTGAGCCAGGCTCCCGGGGTGTGGGGGCTCTCATCTCCTCTACACATGGTCGGGTACTTCTGACTTGTGTTGAAAACAGGTTCTCTCCTCTCTCTCTCTGCAAACTCTCCTGTGCATTTGGTTTAAAAGACTCTAGTGCCCTTATTTGAACGGCATCCTATGGCTCGGTTTTTGTAGAAGTCAAACTTCTCAAATCCTAGAGCATGGAGGGCTTCCGGTGGCCACGCAGTTCAAATAGGTTTCCTCATTGCACACAGCCCATCACCCGGATCTTGAGACTGGGAGAGACCCTCCGGGCAAGCCACGAAAGCTCTTCCTCCAAGCTTCCCCCACAGTGAGATCAGGCAGACAGAAAGACCCACCTCGGAAGGTCGTCGCAAGGATTAAATAAGATACGCGTGTAATGTTCTTAGGGCCACGTCGGCACTTGGTAAATAGTCAATCAATGACTGCATTGTGACTGGCCTCATCATGGTCATCATCAAAGCACAGTATTTTCTTTGTCTGCATAGCTCACCTTCTGACTCAATCAAGCCTGCAGGTGGCTCAGAGGAAAGCTTCCTTTCCCAGCTGCATTGCGACACAGGAGGCAGAACTCAAGGTCTTCAAGGGCTGAGGTCCAAACGTGGCCAGCCCAGGTGCCGCAGCTGGCCCCAATGCCACGCCCTCTAGTGGAGGAAGAGGCTCCTGAACTCAGGTGTGCAGGGACGCTGGGGAACCCATATGCTCTGCAAAAGCAGGTGAATATTCACCCACTCTATTCAATTCTCCTGAAACACAGCCAGTTTTTTTTAAATAAAAGTCAGAGGCGATACAAACAGAAAACATGTGCCGGGGATTTACGTGTCCTCTGTCCTAGGTCCCCCTTGCGTGTTAAGTGCATTCTCAACTCCAAAGAACGAGATAAAGGTGGACAGCTGCTAGTAGGTACAGGATTTTTTTTCTGAGTTGATAAAAATATTGTAAAACTCAGTGTTGATGGTTGTCCATCTCTTTGAATACACTGAAAACCACGGAATCATATGCCCTATGTGGGCAGAGTACAGAGTATTTAAGTTATAGCTCAGTGCAGCTGTCTTATACGTTGACTTTAAAAGTGTTTTACTGAGCTGGCTATGGTGCCGTATGCCTGCAATCCCAGTACTTGGGAGGCTGAGACAGGAGGATCCCAGGTGGAGGCCAACCTCAGCAATTTAGCGAAAACCTCAGCAACTTAGCTGAGCAGGCAGCTCAGAATAAGGCGCTGAGTTCAAAGGAGGGAGATATAGTAAAGGTTTAATCCAGGAAAGCTTCATGGCGCAGGGGACTGAGCTGCGACCTCTATGCTTTCTAGAAACAACCGATTCCACCAACGTCAGCAGCCATCCCCCACATGCCCTGAGCCTCCTCATGTCCCAGTCTTCCCGTAGACTGGAGCATCATTCGGGGAAGAGGTGTCCCTGCCTCCCTGCCTCCCTCTCCTGGCTGAGCCCAGAAAGATCCAGAAAGCAGGAGCCACTGACAGAACCCATGTAGTCAGGCCTCCAGGAATAAGAGGCGACACTGGGGCTGAGCCCGCAGTCGTCTGCACCTCAAGGGGACCCCAGGAGATCAGAACCCAGCCCACACTGGGAGAGAGGAATCTTCGCACACGAGAGACTGGCCTGAGAAAAGGGGCCAACAGAAGACAGTGATGGGGTCCCTAGCTGCTCGAAGCTTTTTGTTTTGTTTTGAATTCTAGAGTTTTATTTTATTTTTGGTTGACATGTACTAGTGGTATATATTTTTGGGGTACCGTGTGATGCTTCAATACAGGAACACATTGTGTGATGATCAACTTGGTCTCTCTCACAGAAGTAGAGGGTAAAGGGGTGATTGCCCCAGGCTGGGGAGATATTCGATAGATACAGTGTTGCGGCTAGGAAGACCAAGTTCTGTTGCATAGCAGGTAGACTATTAGTAACCATGCACTATGTTTCCAAATAGTGGAAAGAAAGGATTTTGAATGTTTTCACCACCAAGAAACGATACACTCTAACCTTTAAATGGCAGAGGAGTGGATACAATGGCTTTTTTTTTTCTCGGTGGTACTAGGGATTAAACACAGGGACATTTTACCTCTGAACTATACCCCTACCCCTTTCCTTCTTTCTCTTTCTCTTTCCCTTCCTTCCTTCCTTCCTTCCTTCCTTCCTTCCTTCCTTCCTTCCTTCTTTTCTTTTTGAAACAGGGTCTTGCTAGGTTGCTGAGAGTCTTGCTAACTTGCTGAGGCTGTCCTTGAATCTGTGATCCTCCTGTCCCAGCCTCCCAAATACTGGGGTCACAGGCACGCGCCACCACACCTGGCCACAGGGGCTTTTATCATTAGCATGCACTGGACTCTTAAGTTCTGTTTATTCGTTTATCTAGAGCCTCACTTTTCAGAGCTTAGTCCGCAGACCTCACCTGCGAGCTGGTTAGAAATGCAGTCCAGAGCCCACCAGACGCCCAAAATCGGAAGCTACCCTTCAGCAGGGCCCCTGGGGGATTGGGATGCGGGTCGGCCTTGGAGTGACGTGGCTTTAAGTTACCCCTGGGTTTTGGAATGTGGGAGTAGTGGGTGGTGGGGAACAGGTGGGACTGTCCACCCCTACTGCAGGATGATATTACACCGAGAATGGGAAATCATGGTTGCTTCTGGTCCTTCCCCCAGGGATCCTCGCTGGTTAGTTGCTGCATGCCTCCAAGTCCATCTGAGCTGGCAAGTGAGATGAAACTTTGTTGCCAAACATACATATTTATATAATATTGCCCATTTTTAGCTGGGTGTGGTGGTGCATGCTTATAATCCAGTACTTGGGAGGCTGAGACAGGAGGATCACAGGTTTGAGGCCAGCCTGAACAATTTAGCAAGGCCCTCAGCAACTTAGTGAGACCCTGTTTCCAAGTAAAAAAAGAAAACAGAGCATATAAAGTCCATCAATTACCAGAAAACAAACACCCTCGCTGTCTCGTACATCATCCCTCAGCACCTACAGGGGGCCTGGCCAAGAAGCACAGGAGGGACTTGGTGCAGAAACCAGGGCACGAGGAATGAGATTCAACACTAGAAGTGCAAGTCCTGCGGGCTCCCCGGAGAGATCGGTCTCCACACATCCCTGCGAGGATGCGGCATGGAAGGATGGGTGGGCTCAAGTGGCCAGGGATGAGGACGGGGAGATAGTAGCCATTCTGCACAGGACGAAGCCACCAGCTACAGAACAGGCGATTGAGATCTGCGCTTAGTAGGTGGCGCTCATCTGTCAAAGGCTGTTTGAGTTTGGCGGTGTGGAAACCCAGTAGTTGTGCTCTTTCTTTGGCCCCCACGCATGACCTGCGAATTTGACAATGATTTTGCAAGTCCGTGAAAGGGTGCATTTAAGTCGCCCCCCCCCCACCTTGATTAAAAGCCACACGCCTGAGCTGGGTGCCGCCGTCTCCTGTGTATTTTTGTGTGTGTGTGTGTGTGGTACCGGGGATTGAACCCAGGGGCGTTCTACTTCCACGCTACACCCCCAACCCTATTTTTTATACTTTATTTTGAAACCGGGTCTCACGAAGTTGTGGAGGGCCTTACTAAGTAGAGAGAGAGAGAGAGAGAGAGAGACAGAGAGAAAGAGAGACAGAAACAGGGAGAGAGAGAGCTGAGGCTGGCTGCGAACCCGGATCCTCCGGTCTCCGCCTTCCAAAGTACTGGGATTACAAGCGTGCGCCACCACGCCTGGCTGTCACCTGTGTATTTTGAATCAGTGCGTTACTGAGAAGGATGGACATTCAGCTCTGGGGCTTACATGGCGTGGGGCAAACTGGACTAGGTTGAAAGACACGGTTGTTCCGACTCATGACGGCTTGATACGATGAAGATGGCCCTGCAGATGGTTGGACTGGAGTGCCCAGATCCCTGCAAAGGGCCCCGGGAAAGAGGAACAGAAGGACCTCAGCTGCGTCTCACTGTTTTATCCTCAGCGGCTGATGCAGCGTGGACATGAGCTCGGGCGTGTGCCAGGCAGGGCAACTCCTGGTGTGACGCGCTCGCTCACGTCACGCTGAGACAAGGGCCGTCAGGGCCAAGCAGAGGGCTTCATATCCGGCCCTGTCGCACGGGAAAGTAGCCGGGGTGAGCCTGTGTGCTCCCCCACACTGGGGTCCCTGCCTCAAAAGGAGGTGATGGTGGCATTTAACTCGGTACCTGGCATAGGATCTCCAGGACTGTGCTAGTGCCGCTCCTGGACCTGGGGGATCGAGCGGCAGCCTCTCCGAGGCCAGCATCTCCCCGTCCCAACTCCTCCCCTCCCTCCCTCCCCTGCTCAGGTTGGTCATCTGTTTGTCCACAGGTACCCAGGCATCCTTTGGACAACACACCCCCACTTTTTGCTTTTTTTCCCAAATATGATTGAGGAGAACAAGCATCGCATGACACCCTTCACCCCGGTCCCCCAGTGTAAATGCTGTGCAAGCGAGCTCTGCCCGGCAGAGGGAGGCGCGGGCAGGAGGCCGCTGTGCCGCCGAGATGTCACCAGGTGCATTTTCTAAAATCCAGGGACACTCTTACACAACCGCAGGACAATGATCAAAGTCAGGAAACTAACATTGGCTGGGAGTGTAGCTTGGAGGTAGACTGCCCCTGGGTTCAATCCCCACTATGAATGAATGAATGAATGAATGAATGAATGAATGATTTTAAGCTGCATGCCCCCAGAGGACGCGAGCACTTGGGCACTGCATTTTGGAGGGTTTCGCAGCAATGTTCCCATCTGTCATGATTCGGGAGCCTCAAAAAGCCCTCCTAAATTCACCAGCCATAGCAGCGCGGGCTGCCCTGTTTTCTGGATTGTTCTCTGGAGGAGCGAGCCGTAGCACACGGGACGCACTGCTCAGAGCCCCTCCCGCTGCAGCCGCTGGCCTGACATTGGAAATGGACTATTTTCCATGATGCTGCTGCCCCCGGTTGTGTGTTCTATTAGCACCACGTGTCACGCGTCTATATTTTTAGTAAACCGTGGCTTTGCGTGTTCTCTGTCATCCCCTCTGGCAGAAGCACAGCCCACGTGGTGCATAGAGACCCACGGCCTCCCTCACCCGGAGCCTGGCATCGCTCTTCCCAGGCAGACGGCATGCTGGAAGTCCTGCGACGGGGGAAAGGTAGATCGCGTCAGCTCCGCAAGTCAGTGCGGTGGCCCGTGTTTTGTAAAACACGTGTTTGGCAAATGATTCTCTGTGCATTGCCGAAATCCAGATGGGGGAAGTTTTCTAAGTGCACTGTCAGAATCTCACATCTGCTGACCCCTTGAGTGCACGGGGGCCAGCGCACAGCGAGTCAGTTTGTCAGGAAAATCGGACAGCGTGGGGGATGTGGTTTTGGGGCGCAATTAAATCTAGAAGATGCAGCCCATGATGTCTACAGCCCCATTTGGATTTGGGCATCGTTAGAGCTGGGAGAGGTCTTAGCAACCCCTGGAAGAGCTCTTGATTTTACAGGCAGGGAAACTGAGGCACGGGAGGGTGGGTACAGTGAGTCATGTACGACTGCCCAAGGTTAGAACTTGAACCCAGGACTTCATACACACACAGGCTCTTGGAGGCTTGGAAGGCCAGCGGGGGTCAGTGTGGGCACGATAAGGAGAGGCCAACAGAACACGGCCTGGGTGTCCATGTGGGCTCAACGAGAGGGCAGGGGCCCAGCCATGTCGGAAGGGCCGGGGGATCGCAGGCAGGGAGGCCATGCTGAGGCTGGGTGTCCCGGGGACTGACTGGGGCTGAGAGCTGAGAGGCTCGTCACGGGGACATGACGATGGGCTGTACTCAGACAGTGTTTCTTGAAAGCTGTGTTGGCTATTCTCCATTTAACACTTCAAATCCATCCTCCAGGTCGTTCCATACCCCAGGAGGCTGGCCTCCATGGGCGCCATAATAGGGCACTTGTGCTTCCTGTTTCCTGCTTTGGACTTCCTGCTTCCTGTTTCCTGTTTGGATCAGCCAGTGCCCGACACCAGAAGCAGACTGAGGGTGGGAGAAAAGAGAGGCGGGTGTTTCCTCTTTACCTCTTTGCCTGACTGAAGCTCTCCGGAACTCTCTCCCCTGCCTGTTCTAGCCCAGATGGTGACATCTCCCCGTCCCGTTAGTTCCTGGATGCTTCTCGTCCTTTCTTGGTTCCCATAAAGCTACCCTGACTCTGTAAATACCCGCTTCATGACATCCTCTTCAGCTACATATATATACTTATACTTTCTTTTATTTATTTATTTTTTTTTTTTTGCGGTACTAGGATTGAGCCCAGGGGCATTCTACCTCCGAGCTACACTCCCAGCCCTATTTTTTATTCTTTATTTTGAAACAGGGTCTCACTAAGTTGCAGAGGGCCTCACTAAATAGCTGAGGCTGGCCACAAACCCGCGATCCTCCTGTCTCAGCCTCCCAAGGACTAGGATTACAAGCGTGCGCCACCATGCCCGGCTTATACTTTCTAATATATGCTATTTGTGTTAACATGATCCATTTACCCTTGTTCTTTCTCTTTTATATGGAGAAAATATTTCAAAACTTTTTTATAGATTTCAATATCAAATGCTATAAATATTGTTAGATAGAAGCTGCGTATGCAAAAGACCTTTGTGATCTCCAGCAAGTTCTAAGAGTGCAATGTGGTCCTGAGACTCAGCTTTGAGGGCTTCAGTTCTAGCAAAGAGTCCTGTAAGTGCTACCCGAGCAAGGGCCAGAGACACTCGGCATCTTCTCCAGACCCTCACGAGGCTGTTGCTGTCATTCTAAGCTGTTCCAGAGGCTAAGGGTCCGGTCACATGGACTGCCAAGGGCTGAGTCTTGGTTCCTTTAGTTATAACCTATATACTTTCTGAGGGACCGGAAGGGAGGCGCTCTCGGGCTCCAAACGTGACTGACAAGGAGGTGGAAATGCTAATCACCCCGATTCGGTCAGTACTGCTGTCTATATGCGTTGACATACCACACTGGACTCTATAAGTGTGCACGGTTATACTATGTTACTTGAAAAGAAAAAATGGTTTAAAAGTTCTGCAACCCTGGGTGAGTTCATTCCCTTCTCTGAGCCTCAGTTTCCTCTCCTGAGAGTGGGGATTAGAACGGATCTCACCTGCCAGGTGTGTGTGTGTGTGTGTGTGTGTGCGTGTGTGTGTATGCACACGCACATGCACGCTGTGGGGGATCAAACAGCGGTAGAGAAGAGGAGAGTACTTGACAGGCGGGCAGGAGCACCTGCCAGTCGCTGTGCACAGTGCATCCTGTCCAGCTCCCACCAGGCGCCCCACGGGGTGCGTCCTGTCCAGCTCCCACCAGGCGCCCCAAGGGGTGCATCCTGTCCAGCTCCCACCATGCGCCCCACGGGGTGCGTCCTGTCCAGCTCCCACCAGGCTCACTGTGCAGCCCTGGAGGTGTGCACTGCGAGCCCCTCCCGCTGTGCACAGAAGGGGCCCGGGCTACTTGAGAGGGTAAACCAGAAGGTGCTTGCTGCATACAGACCCAACCCCCACGCCTCTTTTCCACACGGCTGGGAGGAAAAAAGCCTTCACTTCTCCAGGCCTCGGGCCAGTGGGCTGCTTAGAAACCTCCAGGAGGAGGCAGAAGAGGCAGCCTGCCACCCGGAGTCTGCTCTTCCCAGATCCTTGAAAAACAGGGATTTTGTGCTGCGTTTGCAAGCGGGAACCACCAACATCCCTGCGCCTGTCTGCCTGGGCTGCTGGGTAATTTCACAAATTGGCTTTTACTGGCAAGCGAGGTGGGCGGATGTTGGCAGTGGAATGTTCTACTAGGTCACAGGGTTAGGTCTGGCCCGGTAGTTGGTGACTTCTGGGGCTATCCACATTCGTCTATTTTTTTTTTAAATATATAGGATTGGAGATTGAACCCAGGGGCATTCTGCCTCTGAGCTATGCCCCCAGCCCTTTTAATTTTTTTTTCTTTTTTAAACAGGGTCTTGCTAGGTTGATGGGAGTCTCACTACTTGCTGAGGCTGTCCTCGAACCTGTGCTCTTCCTGTCTCAGCCTCCCAAGTACTGGGATTACAGGTGTGCTCCACCACACCTGGCTCACATTTGTCTATTTTTAAGCTGTTTGTCTAATTTTATTGGGGTGCTGGGGCCAGACTTTCAGCCAACAAGCATCTATTAAGTACCTACTGTGTTCCAGGCACTGTGCTACATGCTGAAGACCAACAGTGAGCAAGACAGACAGAGTCTGTGTCTTCATGAAGTTCAAGTTTAGCAGAAGAGAAATTGTCACATACGATGAACAAACACTTAGGGTACCAAAGTTGCCCCCTTCTCCCATCTAGCTTCTGATGGTCGAGAAATAAGCAAATTTGAAAACAGGTCTGTGTGTCTGGAGACGAGGGCGGAAGCTTTCCTATGGATGGAGGGGGCAGAGGAAGAGGGCTCAGACAGTGGTTGCTGCAGGTGAGGTTCCAGAGAGAAAGAGAGGGGGACTTTGGAGAATGTGGGGCAGGGGGGAAAGAAGAAAGAACCTTGATGTGTTCAACATAACATTTCATCCTGGGTGTGGTGGCGCACACCTGTAATCCAAGTATTTGGGAGACTGAGACAGGAGGAGCACAGATTCAAGGCCAGTCTCAGCAACTTAGAGAGACCCTGTTTCAAAATGAAAATAAATACACAGAAAGGGCTGGCGATGTAGCTCAAAGGTAGAATGTCCCTGGGTTCAATCCCCAGTATGAGGAGAGAGAGAGAGAGAGAGAGAGAGAGAGAGAGAGAGAGAGAGGTTTGATTTATAAGTCAATCGGCGGGCAGGAAGCCAGCCCCGGCGCTCATACCTGGCATACCCAGTGGCCTGTGGTTATGGACAGAAACTCATTTCTTCACTGCTGGGTGGAAGCACTTGGGATGTGGAAATGATAACAGTAACTTGGAGCAATATAAGAAAAGGAACAAAACAACCGAGCATAAAGAGGCGAACTCTCCTTGTCCCCGATCGGGCCCCTAGGTCCTGAGCATACATGGGAGGCTGTGGAGAGGAGGCTGGGGGGGGAGGCCAGAGCCTTTGGCGAATCTGTGCCTTCTCCTAAGGTGCAGTTTAAGCAGGAGGGGTGCTGTTTGGACCTGGGTCGGAGGATATCACAGCTTTCAGGGACCAGGTAGTAGCTGGCACAGGTGTCCAGATGGAGGAGTGGTGGGCAGGGGCGGGGCCTGAGCAATGGGGGTGCGGCTGGATCCCAGCGACATTTGGGGAGTGTGATTGACAGGTCGTGGTGTTGGAAAGGATGTAGGAGGAGGGAGGAGGGGGTGAGTCAGCCATGAGTGCGCCTGGTGAGGTTATGGATGTGTGCGGGGACCCAGGCAGAGCCGCAAGCTGGGTGGCACCGGGAGAGTGGCAGGCTGGGAGAGCAGTGGGCGGGCAAGGGCATCCTGGGCGTGGATTCCCAGGGGAGGGGAGGGGAGAAGACCTGGAATGCAACGTCAAGAGACCCAGCCGGCGAACAGGGCGCCAACAGAGGAGGTTTCCTGGAGCACAGCCTCCGCTGGCGTGTGGGCAGGCTCAGCTTGGATCTCCTGCAGCCTCAGTCATGCTCTATTAAGCACCGACTGCATGCAACCTCCAGTGCCCAGGGCTATGCGAGGCACATGGAGGCATGGAACTCGGAATCTGTCTGACCCTCCGTGTCCCTCTTGGGAGGGCCCTGGTGACCACAAGAAGAAGCCAGGACAATCTCTGCTGCACAGGGTCCTAACGTAATCAGGTCAGCCGTGTCCCTCTGCAGCGCGCCCTCCAGCAGGGCGGCCGGATTGCTCTTCCTGGAAAGAAGGGAAATGTCTTCGTGTCCTGGAGTCATGCTCGGCAGACTTCCCCATGCACTCACATGGCCTGGTCTGGAAGGTTGGAGGTTGAGGACCCCAAATGGACTTACTAAAGACCAGGCTCCCGCTCAGCCGGTCCAGGGCTGGCCTGCCACAGCCTCTCCAGCGAGCTCCCAGGGACGCCGGGTACTGGTTGGTCATGGACAGTGCCGGGGAGGGTGAAGCACTAATGGGCATTTCACTAGAACGTCTGCTCATTGCTGATCCTGCTGGCTCAGAGCCGGGCACGTAGTAGCTGCTTAACAAACACTCCATGAATGAACAGAGTCTCCCTGCATCTCAAACCCAAGATTCTCAACTTCCTTCCTCCCTCCCTCCCTTCCTCCCTTCTTTCCTTCTCTCCCTCCCTCCCTTCTTTCTCCCTTCCTTCCTTCCTTCCTTCCTCCTCTCCCTCCCTCCCTTCTTTCTCCCTTCCTTCCTTCCTTCCTTCCTTCCTTCCTTCCTTCCTCCTCTTCCTCCCTCCATTCTTTCTCCCTTCCTTCCTTCCCTCCTTTCTTCCTTCCTTCCTTCCTTCCTTCCTTCCTTCCTTCCTTCCTCTCTTTCTTCCTTTCTCTCTCTCTCTTTCTTTCTTTCTTTCTTTCTTTCTTTCTTTCTACTGGAGATTGAACCCAGGGTTGTTTTACCTCTGAACTATATATTTTTTTGGTACTAGAGATTGAACTCGGGGGCATTCTACCTCCAAGCCACACCCCCAGCCCCCTTTTTAAATTTTTTTTTTATTTTGAGATAGGGTCTCACTAGGTTGATGAGAGTCTCACTACTTGCTGAGGCTGTCTATAAACCTGTGATCCTCCTGTTTAAGCCTTCCAAGTACTGGGATTACAGGTGTGCACCACCATGCCCTGGCCCACAGCCCTATTTATTTTGAAAGAGGGTCTAAGTCACTGAGGGTCTAAATTGCTGAGGCTGGCCTCCAACCTGCGATCCTCCTATCTCGGCCTCCCAAGCACTATAATTACAAGTGATTTTAACATGTTTTCTACGTCTTGTCATCGGGTCCTCTGCTAATGCTGGAGCGCTGGGCCGATATGCGGAGTCACCGAGTAGACAGGCGGCACTGGCTCCTTTCTCTGTAATGCTGCCTCTGGTATTTACGTATGATTTTACTTATTACGTGTAACTCAATACCTCAGGTTGCCACACCAGCCCCGCTGCACCTCCCTGAAGAAAGCCACGTGGGCCGAGGTGGCCTGTACCGCTGGGCCTCCCAACGCTGAGCTGCGCGTCCCCAGCCCCGCTCCTGCCAGCCCCCGGCTCAATGCCGGCTCTGTTTATTATTGTAGAGAAGCAATTTTCAAGAGGGCCGAACTACTTGTTAAAATTGAAGTAAAGAATGAAAACCATATCCAGGCTCCTTCACCTGACGCTTCAAAGGCCTCTTGTTTCTCCGGGCCTGCCCTCTGCAGCTCTCCATGAGCTCCGGCGGAGAGTCGGGCCAGCCGCTCCATCGACGATGGGGACACCGGAGTCAGGCCGAGGAGCGTGCCCACACCTCTGGGGCCGGAGGCACCTGCTGGGCTCCTGTGACAAAGGCTGCTGGGGACCGTTGAAGAAATCCAGTCCTGTAAACTTGACAAATGATCAGAGGAGAAAAATCGAGGCCTCAGAAACCACAGGCATCGCAGGACCCCGCCGTCCACTTGGAGTCGGCTATCACGTAACGAACCCAAGTAAACAGCCCAGTGCGGCCCCTCGGGTCTGCCTTATGTCAAAAAGAGAGGCCGAACCATCTTGACAACCTTAAATACCCGCCGCCGGCGCCCCAGGGGAAGGTGTATCCCGCGTAGGCACAGAGGTGCCTCTCCGTTCTCCAAAGCCTTGCTGCTTCTGGGCGGCTTGAATTTCCTGCAGATGCCCCTGCCCCTTTAAATAGGGGATAGCCAGTACCTGGGAGGCTGAAACAGGAGGATCGCAGGTTCACGGTCAGCCTCAGCAACTTAGAGAGACCCTATTTCAAGATTAAAAAAAAATAATAAAAGGGGCTAGGGGTGTAGCTCAGAGGCAGAATGCTTCTGAGTTCATTCCCCAGTACCATACATGAAAGGAAGGAAGGAAGGAAGGAAGGAAGGAAGGAAGGAAGGAAGAGAGAGAAAAAGAAAGAAAGAAAGAAAGAAAGAAAGAAGAAAAGAAAAGAGGAAGGGAGGAATGGAGGGAAGGAGGAAGGAAGGAAGGAAGGAAGGAAGGAAGGAAGGAAGGAAGGAAGGATAAGGGGCCTGTTTAGGGAGCCCTGGCCTTAAAGCTCTTTGAGGTGGCGCCCCCTGCAGTGTGGGATGAAGCTGGAACTGCAGCCATGTTCCCTTCACCTCGTCCAGATAGGACCACGGTGCCTTCAGCGAGACCCTTCCCATCTTCTGGCGATCCAGTTAGCAAATGGGAGAGTTATTTGCGTTTAAAAAAAATTAATGTACCTGGACTTGTTTCCAACTGGTCCAGATTGGAGCAGGGAACACAGCTCTGTTGGCTTCAGCAGCAGCTCCGCGTGGGGCAAGCAAGCGGCCTCAGCACAAACTTTTTAGGCCAATCGCCCTTTCTGGGGTAGGAGAGGAAGGACGGAACCCAGCTTCCGGGGTCTGGGTTCAAGCCCAGCTCTGAGCAAGCCCCGCGCATCTGTGCTCCTCTGAGAGAGCCTTCTTGTCACAGGGACGCCGGGAGGCTGCAGCAGGACAGCGGGGGGCCTTGCCCACTCCAGGGGGGGGACAGGCAAGGAGGCGGCAGAGCAGCGTTGGAGCACTGACAGAGCGCCGGGCGCCAGGCAGGGCTGAAGCCGGCCCCCTGCTCACCTGCCTCTCATGGGGCCCCGGGGGTGCGCGGACCCTCGCTCCATCTCAGAATCAGTCCTCAGGGGCGGTCTGTGTTCAGAACTCCTAGATCTCAACACCACTGACCCAGAGTTAGAAATGAGGGGCTCATACCCAAGCGAAGACAGGAGTGCAGGAGCCGCATGCCCGCCTTGGAGCCGCGCATCCCCGGCTACTAGAGGTGACCTGCGGGCGCTCGTCAAGGACGCTGGGAGGGCGGACGATGGGCGAGATCCCAAGCCAGGGCACCCTGCACCGTGGCAGCCGAGCCTCAGAACGGCCCAGGTCTGGGTCTTCTGACAGCCATGGACCGAAAAGGAGGCAGAAGGGGAGCTTTGCCCCCGAATAAGGTGCCGACGGAGTCCAGCTTTTAAAATGATCAAATGTAGCCGAGTCTGAGGAACAGGGCAGCACCTCGGCTCCCGCGCTGCCTCCCTCCCCAGGGCAGTGCCCAGGTGGCCGCGTGCCTTCCTCCATGAGCTGGCTCCCAGGCGTGGGCTGAGCCTGCGCCTCTTCCCTCCCCATTCACAGGACCCGCCTTTAGTGGAGGTGCTGCCACCATCCCCATTTTACAGATGGGGAGACAGCCATAGCGAGTGTGGGGGGTCTTGAGCCCACACAGACTCCAAAGCCCCTGGGGTTCTACCTCGGCACCCCATCCCAGCAGCTTTGTGCATACACATATGTGTGTGTGTAAGTGTGCATGTGTGCCAAACGGAGTTCTGCTTTTCGTTCGCAAAAACGCGAGGTGCCCTGTGTGTCTGTCTGTGGCTTGGTGTCTGTCAAACGCCATCAGTCTCCCCTTGTGAGCACATCGTGCTCCCCTCGTGCTATTTGGCAACTTTGGATGGAGTCTGCCTGGTTTGGAAGCACAACCACAGAGAGATTTCCACATGATGAATACTTACCGAGGGACGGGTGTGGTGGTGCACGCCTGTAATCCCAGTACTTGGGAGGCTGAGACAGAAGGATCGAAGTTTTGAGGCTAGCCTCAGCAACTTAGTGAGGCCCTCCGCAACTTAGCAAGACCTATTTTATTTTATTTGTGGTACTGGGGATTGAACCTAGGGGCATTCTACCTCCGAGCTACACCCCCCAGCCCTATTTTATTTTTATTTAGAAACAGGGTCTCACTAGGTTGATGAGAGTCTCACTACTTGCTGAGGCTGTCCTCAAACCTGTGATCCTCCTGTCTCAGCCTCCCAAGTACTGGGATTACAGGCATGCACCACCATGCCCTGCTATGCAGGACCTGTTTTAAAATAAAAAATAAAATAGGTCTGGGGGTGTAGCTCAGAGGCAGAATGCCCCTGGGTTCAACCCTCCAGTAACACAGACACACACACACACACACACACACACACACACACACACACATACACACACTCACACACACTCACGTTATCCAGACTTCTGCCAGCGTGGAGCAATCGCAGGTCCAGCAGCAGGAAGCCCCTCAGAGCCTTTATTGGGGTACTGATGGTTGCTTTGCTATAGAAAGATGGACAGATTTCTGTAGAGGAGGGAGCAGGCACAGACTCTGGCTGTGGAAGTATGGTGGCAGCTCCGGTGGCCTGTGGCGAGTGGGGCATCCAGGATGGGGCGGGAGGGGGAGAGTTGCTGCTGGGCCCTCGGGTAGGTCTGGAATGGATGAGGGACCCAGGAATTCAATTCCAAACTCACAGCCCTTCTACTGAACACCGGATCTCACAGGAGAGCTGCCAGGGCCAGGGCTCAACAAATCCAGGGCAATTTAGGCGGTGGGTGGTCTCCCAATCATCAGGCAATTAGAGGTGAGGAAGCTCTGCCCGCCCGCCCACCCACCCTCCCTGCATTTACTCAGCTGCTGCGTGAGCTCAGGCCCCGGCTCCTCGTCCATCCCGACAGCTGCGGGGACCTGGGGTGCAACGGGTCCCCGAGGCAGACCTCGGAGGTGCCTGGGGGTTCCTTTGCCACAAGGAGCGATGTTGGCCACCATTCAGGGGACAGGGCAGGGGCAAACTCACCTTTGACTCCTTCCCAGAGCAGAGAGGGAAATGTTCGGCCAGAAGGCTTAGCTGGGGTGGGTGAGGATTCAGCCTGCGACATGTCTGGGGGGAGGGGAAGAAAGTCTTTTTATTTATCTGCTTTTCCCCAATGAGACAGATTTGATTGCAACCCCCCCCCCCCGTCTCCTCCTCCGTGTGTCAGGGTTTGCCGGAGTTTTAACTCTGGTCCCTTTACCTCTGGGGGCATGGGGTGGGCTGGGGGCTGCTTCCCAAGAAGCTCTTAGGGGCCCCAAGCCACCCAGAGCATCGAGGGAGGGGCCTGGGCTGCTGCTGCTGTGGACAGGCTGGTGGAGCCATGCTCCCCCAGGCCGCCAGATGATCAGAGCAGTTGGGGGAGCTGGGGGGCCAACACAGGCAGCTTAACTGCCCGCTACAGTGACTCCTGGGCAGAGCCGATGGATGCAGTCAAAGAAAAGTACAGGATGCCCAATTAAATCTGAATTTCAGATAAGCAATCACACGAGTAACGCACCCCCTCACTGGGGCTTAAAACAGCAGCAGTTTCTTCTTGCAACATCTAGAGCCCGGAAGTCGCAGTCAGGGTGTTTGCAGGCCTCACTCCCCGGAAGGCTCTGGGACCCTTCCTGCCTCTTCCGGCTTCCGGTGGCTCCAGGCAGCCCTCAGCCCGTAGGTGAGTCAATACCATCGGTACACGGCCTTCTTCCTTGCGTGCCTCGTATGTTGTCTTTCTAACCACACCAGTCCCTGGATTTAGGGTTCACCCTACTCCAATATGCCTGATCTTAACTGATTGTATATGAAGCCCCTATTTCCAAATGAAGTTGCATCCTGACACTCTGGGTGGCTGTGGATTTTTTTTTTTTTTTTTGGAGGGTAAACGTTAATCAACCCACAAGAACAATGAAAAAATAAATCATTGTAGTTGTATGAAACATCTTGTACTAAAATTATTCTTTTTATCTGAAATTCAACTATGGCAAGCAATATACTAAAAATAATTCGTTTTTAACTGAAATCCAAATCGTGCGTGCATTGTTAGGCCAAAAGCCTATTCTCGCTCTATCTGGCAGCCCTCTTCCCCGGACCCATGGCCTCTGAGTGTGCCCCACCGCATCTGCAGCTCCACCACCTCTCGGGCTCCTGAGTTCCCGCCAGAGAGCACAGACCACCCGCCCTGAGGCACGCAGCGTCCACCTCCCTGCAGCTCCCGGGCCCAGCCCCCAGGGGTGAGCAGAGCTCAGACTTTGGGAACTGAATAACCTGCTCTCCCTTCCTGCGTGGGAGCTGGAGGAGGAAACGCCTCAGTGAGACTGCAAGGCAGAAGAAAGCTCCCTTGGTCCCTCTCGTCTCTGCCCGTGGGGGCGGGCTGCAGGGACGCCATGGCAGGAAAACTGAGCAGCCCAGAGCTTGCGCCCCTACCCCCCAGAATCTATTTTTTTTTTTTGTGGTACTGAGGATTGAACCCAGGGCATTCTACCTCCGAGCTCCACCCCCAGCCCTATTTTTTATTCTTTATTTTGAAACAGGGTCTCACTAAGTTGCAGAGGGCCTCACTAAGTAGCTGAGGCTAGCTGCGAACCTGTGATCCTCCTGTCTCAGCCTCCCAAGTACTGGGATTACAAGCGTACGCCACCACGCCTGGCCAGAGGAATCTATCAAGCAACATTGTTTACTGGGGCAGCAAGCAGGCGCAGAACACACAGGACGCGCTCCAGATCCATGGGGTGGACAGAGAACAGCCACGTAGCAGGCAGCGTGGGAGGGAGCTCTGGCGGTGTGCCCCGCTGTGCAGAGCCCTGGGCAGCACGGCCACCCTCCTGTTCCCACAGCCTGGCAGTTCTATAAGTGTCCCTGCTTATACCCGAGGGGACTAGGAGAGGCAATGTGTCCTCGAGGTCACTCAGGCACTAAGAGAGGGCTCCCAGTCTAGTGCTCTGAGGCTGGCTTCTCCTTCAGTGGCCCAGCCAGCACCCATGTCTCTATACTCTGCAGGCCCCAAATTGGGCCACCATTGTTAGTATGTTGGGCAGTGTGTTGTGTTATTGAAGGTTTTTAGGAATAGAACCAACAGAATGTGTGTGTGTGTGTGTGTGTGTGTGTGTGTGTGTGTGTGTGTGTGTAGAGAGAGAGAGAGAGAGAGAGCGCTGGTCATGGTGGCGCATGCTTTAATGCCAGTACTTGGGAGGCTGAGACTGGAGGATCGCAGGTTCGCAGCCAGCCTCAGCTATTTAGTGAGCAATTTAGTGAGACCCTGTTTCAAAATAAAGAATAAAAACTAGGGCTGGGGGTGTAGTTTGGAGGTAGAATGCCCCTGGGTTCAATCCCCAGTACTGCGAAAGAGAGAGAGAGAGAGAGAGAGAGAGAGAGAGAGAATGTGTTCTATAGTTATAAGAGGGGTTTAAGCTGGGCGTGGTGGCGCACGCTTGTAATCCCAGTACTTGGGAGGCTGAGACCGGAGGATCTGGGTTCGCAGCCAGCCTCAGCTACTTAGTGAGGCCCTCTGCAACCTAGCGAGACCCTGTTTCAAAATAAAGAGCAAAAAATCGGGCTGGGGGTGTAGCTTGGAGGTAGAATGCCCCTGGGTT